>CM038794.1:37662686-37743228 GCA_021764765.1 Vicia sativa
AATTTCATGAGGATGTCAAGAGTTATTTCTAAAAAAATCACTCAAACAAGTTGAAAATGAGTGAGTTGACTTTTGATCATGGGTTTGAATGTTGACTTAGCTCATAGTATTTGAACCAATTGGAACCTTTGAACTTTCGTTTCAAGGCTCATTTAAGAACACATGAACTGACATGATGGATTCTTTTATTAAACTTTGACTTGTGGCCAAACAGAGGAAACTTGATGAACAAGACATGGAAATAAACTCACGAACCTTGAGATACCTTTGAGGAGGGCAACAAAATATTGGCTATTTATGATCCAATAAAGTTTAATGACGCTTGAATGTCATATACTTTAAGATTATATATTTCTATGATTTTATGATTAGATATTGAGAATCAATGGTTGAACATAATTGACTCGTAAAGCACAAATTTTGTTGAAATAGAAATGTCTTGATGCTCTTTCAAACCCTAACTGCAAAAGTAGTTGGGCCAATAATAGCTTGAATTAAGGTCAAATTCACTAAGTCCATAAATGACTTCTAATGTTTCCAAAATTTTGTGATCTCCTGCCATACTGACTCTAATAAAGATAACTTACAGAGGATGTCAAGAAGAGTTACTTCCTAAAAAATCACTCAAATGTTGGAAATGAGGAGTTGGGATTTTGATCATGGGTTTGAAAATGTTGACTTTCTAGGTCATAGTAATTTGAACCAATTTGGAACCTTTGAACTTTTCTTGCATTTCTAAGGCTCATTTAAAAAACACAAGAACTCCATACATGGATCTTTATTAAACTTTGATCGAATGGCCAAAGTCAGTAGGAAACTTGATGAACAAGACATGGAAATAAACTCACGAACCTTGAGATACCTTTGAGGAGTAAGCACAAACATCGGGCTTTATGATCAAATAGAGTTTAATGACGCTTGAATATCATATACTTTTAAGATTATAGGTCACATGATTTTATGATTAGATATTGAAAATCAATGGTTGAAATATAATTGACTTAAAGCACAAATTCTTGTTGAAATAGAAATATCTTGATTTGATTCAAACCCAACCTAAAAAGTAGTTGGGCCACACAATTAAGGTCAAATTCACTGTCCATTATATAAATGATTTTAATGTTCCAAAATTTTGTGATCTTCCAAGCATAATTGACTCCCGACTTATAAAGATAACTTATAGAGGATGTCAAGAAGAGTTACTTCCTAAAAAACCAAACAAGTTGAAAATGAGTGAGTGGGATCTTTGATCATGGGTTTGAAATGTTGATCTAGGTCAGTAATTTGAACCAATGGAACCTTTGAACTTTCTTATTTCAAGGCTCATTTAAGAACACATGAACCGACATGATGGATCTTTATTAAACTTTGATTGAGTGTGGCTAAAGTCAGGAAACTTAAGGAACAAGATGGAAATAAACTCACCTAACCGAGATACCTTAGGATAAGCAATGTCGGGCAATATTTATGATCAAATAGAGTTTATTGAATATCTTATATTTTAAGATTGTAAATATGATTTTATGATTAGGATATTGAGAATCAAATGGTTGAACATAATTGACTTGCAAAGCACAAATTTTGTTGAAAGGAAATATCTTGATGTTTTGATTCAAACCTCAAAAGTAGTCAGGGCTAATAAATCATGAATTATGTCAAATTTCACTAAGTCCATAAATGACTTCCAAAATTTTGGTGATCTTCCAAGCATAATTGACTCTCACTTTAAAAGATAATTACAAGAGGATGTCAAGAATACTTTCCTAAAAATCACTCAAACAAGTTGAAAATGAGTGAGTTAGGATCTTTTGATCATGGGTTTGAAATGTTGATTTCTAGGTCATAGATTGAACCAATTGAAACTTGAACCTTTCGTACTCAAGGCTCATTTAAGAAATACGAACTTATGATGATGGATTTTTATTAAACTTTGATCAGTCAGAGGAACTTGATGAACAAGACATGAAACAACTCGAACCTCGAGATACCTTGGGAGTAAGCACAAAACATTGGGCTATTTATGATCAAATAGAGTTTAATGACGCTTGAATACACTATATTAAAGATTATAGGTCAATATGATCAGATTAGATATTGGAAACAACATAATTGACTTCTAAAGCACAAATTCTTGTTGAAATAGAAATATCTTGATGCTTTGATTCAAACCCCAGAAAAGAAGTTAAATAATGTTTGAATTACAATCAAAGTTCACTAAGTCCATAAAATGACTTTCAATGTTTCCAAAATTTTGGTGATCAAGCATAATTGACTCTCGACTTATAAAGATAATTACAGAGGATGTGAGTTACCTAAAAAAATCAAACAAGTTGAAAATGAGTGAGTTGGGATCTTTTGATCATGGGTTTGAAATGTTGACTTTCTAGGTCATAGTAATTGAACCAATGAACCTTTGAACTTTTCTTGCATTTCAAGGCCCATTTAAGAACACATGAACCCGATATGATGGATCTTTATTAAACTTTGATTGAGTGTGCTCGTAGAAACCTGATGAACAAGACATGGAAATAAACCAACTAACCCTAGATACCTTTGAGGAGTAAGCAACAAAACATTGGGCTATTTATGATCAAACAAAGTTTAATGACTTTGAATACTATACTTTAAGATTATAGGTCACGATGATTTTATGATTAGGATATTGAAAATCAATGGTTGAATATAATTGACCAGAAAGCACAAATTCTTGAAATAGAAATATCTTGATGCTCTGATCCAAACCCTAACTCGCAAAAGTAGTCAACAATAACAGCTTGAATTAAGGTCAAAGTTCACTAAGTCCATAAATGACTTCATGCCTCCAAAATTTTGGGTGATCTTCCAAGCATAATTGACTTCCGACTTATAAAGATAACTTACAGAGGATGTCAAGAAGAGTTACTCTAAAAAAATCACTCCAAACAAGTTGAAAATGAGGAGTTGGATCTTTGATCATGGGTTTGAAATGTTGCCTTCTAGTCAGTAGTAATTTGAACCAATTAGAACCTTTTGATCTTTTCAGCATTTCAAGGATCATTTAAGAACACATGAACTCGATATGATGGATTCTTTATTAAACTTTTGATTGAGTTTGGGCTGTAGAAACTTGATGAACAAGACATGGAAATAAACTCATGAACCTTGAGATACCTTGAGGAGTACAAATAAAACATTGGGCTATTATGATCAAATAAAGTTTAACGCTTGAATATCATATACTTTAAGATTATAGGCACGATGATTTTATGATTAGATATTGAGAATCAATGGTTGAACATAATTGACTTCGTAAAGCAAATTTTGTTGAAATAGAAATATCTTGATGTTTTGATTCAAACCCTAACCGCAAAAGTCATTGGCCAATATGAATTAAGGTCAAATTACCAAGTCCATAAATGACTTCTAATGTTTCAAAATTTTAAGATATCCAAAGATAATTGACTCTCACTATATAAAGATAACTTATAGGATGTCAAGAAGAGTTACTTTCCTAAAAAACACAAGTTAAAAATGAGTGAGTGATCTTTCATGTGGGTGAAAATGTTGACTTTCTAGTCATAGTAATTTGAATTTGGAACTTTGAACTTTCTTTCTTTATCTCTGGCTATTTAAGAACACATGAACTCGGCATGATGGATTCTTTATTAAACTTTGATTGAGTATGCCAAAGTCAGAGGAAACTTGATGAACAAGACATGGAAATAAACTCACGAACCTTGAGATACCTTGAGGAGTAAGCAACAAAACATTGGGCTATTTATGATCAAATAGAGTTTAATGACGCTTGAACATTTATACTTTAAAATTATAGGTCACGATGATTTTAAGATTAGGATATCGAGAATCAATGGTTGAATATAATTGACTTGAAAGCACAAATTGTTGAAATAAAATATCTTGATGCCTTGATTCAAACCCTAACTCGCAAAAGTAGTTAACAATATCATTGAATTAATACCTTCACTAAGTCCATAAATGACTTCTAACTGTTGCAAAAATTTGGTGATCTTCCAAGCATAATTGACTCAATTTTATAAAGATAACTTACAGTAGGATGTCAAGAAGAGTTACTTTCCTAAAAATCACCAAACAAGTTGAAAATGAGGAGTTGGATCTTGTCTGTTTTAATTTCTAGGTCATAGTATTGAACCAATTTAAACCTTTGAACTTTCTTGCATTTCAAGGCTCATTTAAGAACACATGAACCTCATATGATGGACTTTATTAAACTTTGATTGAGTATGGCCAAAGTTGTAGGAAACTTGATGAACAAGACATGGAAACAAAATCAATAACCTGAGATACCTTGAGGAGGAGTAAGCAAAAACATGGGCTATTTATGATCAAACAAAGTTTAATGACGCTTGAATATCATATACTTTAAGATTATAGGTCAATATGATTTTATGATTAGGATATTGAGAATCAATGGTTGAACATAATTGACTTCTTTAAAAGCACAAATTCTGTTGAAGGAATATCTTTGATGCTCTTGATTCAAACCCTAACTCGTGAAAAAGTAGTTAATAATATAAATTTGAATTAAAGCTCAAATTTCACTAAGTCCATAAATGACTTCTAATGTTTCAAAATTTTGTGATCTTCCAAGCTAATTGACTCTCGGGACTTATAAAGATAACTTAAGGTAGGGCCAGAAGAGTTACTTTCCTAAAAAAAATCACTCAAACAAGTTGAAAAATGAGTGAGTTGGGATCTTTTGATCATGGGTTTGAAATGTTGACTTTCTAGGTCATAGTAATTTGAACCAATTTGGAACCTTTGAACTTTTCTTGCATTTCAAGGCTCATTTAAGAACACATGAACTCGACATGATGGATTCTTTATTAAACTTTGATTGAGTCCAATAAACAGAAGCCTGATGAACAAGACATGGAAATAAACTCACGAACCTTGAGATACCTTGAGGAGTAAGCAACAAAACATTGGGCTATTTATGATCAAATAAAGTTTAATGACGCTTGAATATCACATACTTTAAGATTATAGGTCACGATGATTTTATGATTAGGATATTGAGAATCAATGGTTGAACATAATTGACTTAAAGCACAAATTGTTGAAATAGAAATATCTTGATGCTTTGATTCAAACCCTAACTCGCAAAAGTAGTTGGGCCAATAATAATTGAATTGTCAAATTTCACTAAGTCCATAAATGACTTAATGTTTCCAAAATTTTGGTGATCTTCCAAGCATAATTGACTCGACTTATAAAGATAACTTAAGGATGTCAAGAAGAGTTACTTCCTAAAAAACCACTCAAACAAGTTGAAAATGAGTGAGTGGATCTTTTGATCATGGGTTTGAAATGTTGACTTTCTAGGTCATAGTAATTTGAACCAATTAGGAACCTTTGAACTTTTCTTGCATTTCAAGGCTCATTTAAGAACACATGAACTCGACATGATGGATTCTTTATTAAACTTTGATTGAGTGTGGCCAAAGTCAGGAAGCTTGATGAACAAGACATGGAAATAAACTCACGAACCTTGAGATACCTTGAGGAGTAAGCAACAAAACATTGGGCTATTTATGATCAAATAAAGTTTAATGACGCTTGAATATCATATACTTTAAGATTATAGGTCACGATGATTTTATGATTAGGATATTGAGAATCAATGGTTGAACATATAATTGAAAGCAAAATTCTTGTTGAAATAGAAATATCTTGATCTTTGATTCAAACCCTAACTCGCAAAAGTAGTTGGGCAAATAACAATGAATTAAGGTCAAATTTCACTAAGTCCATAAATGACTTCTAATGTTTCAAAATTTTGTGATCTTCCAAGCATAATTGACTTCGACTTATAAAGATAACTTATAGAGGATGTCAAGAAGAGTTACTTTCCTAAAAAATCACTCAAACAAGTTGAAAATGAGTGAGTTGGGATCTTTGATCATGGGTTTGAAATGTTGACTTTCTAGGTCATAGTAATTTGAACCAATTAGGAACCTTTGAACTTTTCTTGCATTTCAAGGCTCATTTAAGAACACATGAACTCGACATGATGGATTCTTTATTAAACTTTGATTGAGTGGCCAAAGTCAGAGAAGCTTGATGAACAAGACATGGAAATAAACTCACGAACCTTGAGATACCTTGAGGAGTAAGCAACAAAACATTGGGCTATTTATGATCAAATAAAGTTTAATGACGCTTGAATATCATACTTTAAGATTATAGGTCACGATGATTTTATGATTAGGATATTGAGAATCAATGGTTGAACATAATTGACTTCGTAAAGCACAAATTTTGTTGAAATAGAAATATCTTGATGTTTTGATTCAAACCCTAACTCGCAAAAGTAGTTGGGCCAATAATTGAATTAAGGTCAAATTTCACTAAGTCCATAAATGACTTCTAATGTTTCCAAAATTTTGGTGATCTTCCAAGCATAATTGACTCGACTTATAAAGATAACTTACAGAGGATGTCAAGAAGAGTTACTTTCCAAAAAAATCACTCAAACAAGTTGAAAATGAGTGAGTTGGGATCTTTTTCATGGGTTTGAATGTTGACTTCTAGGTCATAGTAATTTGAACCAATTAGAACCTTTGAACTTTTCTTGCATTTCAAGGCTCATTTAAGAACACATGAACTCGATGATGGATTCTTTATTAAACTTTGATTGAGTGGCCAAGCTGTAGGAAACTTGATGAACAAGACATGGAAATAAACTCACGAACCTTGAGATACCTTGAGGAGTAAGCAACAAAACATTGGGCTATTTATGATCAAATAAAGTTTAATGACGCTTGAATATCATATACTTTAAGATTATAGGTCACGATGATTTTATGATTAGGATATTGAGAATCAATGGTTGAACATAATTGACTTCGAAAGCACAAATTCTTGAAATAGAAATATCTTGATGTTTTGATTCAAACCCTAACTCGCAAAAGTAGTTGGGCCAATAATGAATTAAGGTCAAATTTCACTAAGTCCATAAATGACTTCTAATGTTTCCAAAATTTTGGTGATCTTCCAAGCATAATTGACTCTCGACTTATAAAGATAACTTACAGAGGATGTCAAGAAGAGTTACTTTCCTAAAAAATCACTCAAACAAGTTGAAAATGAGTGAGTGGGATCTTTGATCATGGGTTTGAAATGTTGACTTTCTAGGTCATAGTAATTTGAACCAATTAGGAACCTTTGAACTTTTCTTTTTCAAGGCTCATTTAAGAACACATGAACTCGACATGATGGATTCTTTATTAAACTTTGATTGAGTGTGGCCAAAGTCAGTAAAGTTGATGAACAAGACATGGAAATAAACTCACGAACCTTGAGATACCTTGAGGAGTAAGCAACAAAACATTGGGCTATTTATGATCAAATAAAGTTTAATGACGCTTGAATATCATATACTTTAAGATTATAGGTCACGATGATTTTATGATTAGGATATTGAGAATCAATGGTTGAACATAATTGACTTCGTAAAGCACAAATTTTGTTGAAATAGAAATATCTTGATGCTCTTGATTCAAACCCTAACTCGCAAAAGTAGTTGGGCCAATAACATTGAATTAAGGTCAAATTTCACTAAGTCCATAAATGACTTCTAATGTTTCCAAAATTTTGGTGATCTTCCAAGCATAATTGACTCTCGACTTATAAAGATAACTTAGAGGATGTCAAGAAGAGTTACTTTCCTAAAAAATCACTCAAACAAGTTGAAAATGAGTGAGTTGGATCTTTTGATCATGGGTTTGAAATGTTGACTTTCTAGGTCATAGTAATTTGAACCAATTAGGAACCTTTGAACTTTTCTTGCATTTCAAGGCTCATTTAAGAACACATGAACTCGACATGATGGATTCTTTATTAAACTTTGATTGAGTGTGGCCAAAGTCAGAGGAAGCTTGATGAACAAGACATGGAAATAAACTCACGAACCTTGAGATACCTTGAGGAGTAAGCAACAAAACATTGGGCTATTTATGATCAAATAAAGTTTAATGACGCTTGAATATCATATACTTTAAGATTATAGGTCACGATGATTTTATGATTAGGATATTGAGAATCAATGGTTGAACATAATTGACTTCGAAAGCACAAATTCTTGTTGAAATAGAAATATCTTGATGTTTTGATTCAAACCCTAACTCGAAAAGTAGTCGGCCAATAATTGAATTAAGGTCAAATTTCACTAAGTCCATAAATGACTTCTAATGTTTCCAAAATTTTGGTGATCTTCCAAGCATAATTGACTCTCGACTTATAAAGATAACTTACAGAGATGTCAAGAAGAGTTACTTTCCTAAAAATCACTCAAACAAGTTGAAAATGAGTGAGTTGGATCTTTGATCATGGGTTTGAAATGTTGACTTTCTAGGTCATAGTAATTTGAACCAATTTGAACCTTTGAACTTTTCTTGCATTTCAAGGCTCATTTAAGAACACATGAACTCGACATGATGGATTCTTTATTAAACTTTGATTGAGTGTGGCCAAAGTGTAGGAACTTGATGAACAAGACATGGAAATAAACTCACGAACCTTGAGATACCTTGAGGAGTAAGCAACAAAACATTGGGCTATTTATGATCAAATAAAGTTTAATGACGCTTGAATATCATATACTTTAAGATTATAGGTCACGATGATTTTATGATTAGGATATTGAGAATCAATGGTTGAACATAATTGACTTCTAAAGCACAAATTTTGTTGAAATAGAAATATCTTGATTCTTGATTCAAACCCTAACTCGCAAAATGTTGAATGTTTCCAAAATTTTGGTGATCTTCCAAGCATAATTGACTCTCGACTTATAAAGATAACTTACAGAGGATGTCAAGAAGAGTTACTTTCCTAAAAATCACTCAAACAAGTTGAAAATGAGTGAGTTGGGATCTTTTGATCATGGTTTGAAATGTTGACTTTCTAGGTCATAGTAATTTGAACCAATTAGGAACCTTTGAACTTTTCTTGCATTTCAAGGCTCATTTAAGAACACATGAACTCGACATGATGGATTCTTTATTAAACTTTGATTGAGTGTGGCCAAAGTCAGAGGAAACTTGATGAACAAGACATGGAAATAAACTCACGAACCTTGAGATACCTTGAGGAGTAAGCAACAAAACATTGGGCTATTTATGATCAAATAAAGTTTAATGACGCTTGAGTATCACATACTTTAAGATTATAGGTCACGATGATTTTGTGATTAGGATATTGAGAATCAATGGTTGAACATAATTGACTTCAAAAAGCACAAATTCTTGTTGAGATAGAAATATCTTGATGCTCTTGATTCAAACCCTAACTCGCAAAAGTAGTTGGGCCAATAATAGTTGAATTAAGGTCAAATTTTACTAAGTCCATAAATGACTTCTAATGTTTTCAAAATTTTGGTGATCTTCCAAGCCTAATTGACTCTCGACTTATAAAGATAACTTACAGAGGATGTCAAGAAGAGTTACTTTCCTAAAAAAAATCACTCAAACAAGTTGAATAATGAGTGAGTTGGATCTTTGATCATGGGTTTGAAATGTTGACTAGGTCATAGTAATTTGAACCAATTAGGAACCTTTGAACTTTTCTTGCATTTCAAGGCTCATTTAAGAACACATGAACTCGACATGATGGATTCTTTATTAAACTTTGATTGAGTGTGGCCAAAGTCTGTAGGAAACTTGATGAACAAGACATGGAAATAAACTCACGAACCTTGAGATACCTTGAGGAGTAAGCAACAAAACATTGGGCTATTTATGATCAAATAAAGTTTAATGACGCTTGAATATCACATTTTAAGATTATAGGTCACGATGATTTTATGATTAGGATATTGAGAATCAATGGTTGAACATAATTGACTTCGAAAGCACAAATTTTGTTGAAATAGAAATATCTTGATGCTCTAAAACCCTAACTCAAAAGTAGTTGGGCCAATAATATTGAATTAAGGTCAAATTTCACTAAGTCCATAAATGACTTCTAATGTTTCCAAAATTTTGGTGATCTTCCAAGCATAATTGACTCTCGACTTATAAAGATAACTTACAGAGGATGTCAAGAAGAGTTACTTTCCTAAAAATCACTCAAACAAGTTGAAAATGAGTGAGTGGGATCTTTGATCATGGGTTTGAAATGTTGACTTTCTAGGTCATAGTAATTTGAACCAATTAGGAACCTTTGAACTTTTCTTGCATTTCAAGGCTCATTTAAGAACACATGAACTCGACATGATGGATTCTTTATTAAACTTTGATTGTGGCCAAAGTCTGTAGGAAACTTGATGAACAAGACATGGAAATAAACTCACGAACCTTGAGATACCTTGAGGAGTAAGCAACAAAACATTGGGCTATTTATGATCAAATAAAGTTTAATGACGCTTGAATATCATATACTTTAAGATTATAGGTCACGATGATTTTATGATTAGGATATTGAGAATCAATGGTTGAACATAATTGACTTCGTAAAGCACAAATTCTGTTGAAATAGAAATATCTTGATGCTTTGATTCAAACCCTAACTCGCAAAAGTAGTTAATAATAACAATGAATTAAGGTCAAATTTCACTAAGTCCATAAATGACTTCTAATGTTTCCAAAATTTTGGTGATCTTCCAAGCATAATTGACTCTCGACTTATAAAGATAACTTACAGAGGATGTCAAGAAGAGTTACTTTCTAAAAAATCACTCAAACAAGTTGAAAATGAGTGAGTTGGGATCTTTGATCATGGGTTGAAATGTTGACTTTCTAGGTCATAGTAATTTGAACCAATTAGGAACCTTTGAACTTTTCTTGCATTTCAAGGCTCATTTAAGAACACATGAACTCGACATGATGGATTCTTTATTAAACTTTGATTGAGTGTGGCCAAAGCTGTAGGAAACTTGATGAACAAGACATGGAAATAAACTCACGAACCTTGAGATACCTTGAGGAGTAAGCAACAAAACATTGGGCTATTTATGATCAAATAAAGTTTAATGACGCTTGAATATCATATACTTTAAGATTATAGGTCACGATGATTTTATGATTAGGATATTGAGAATCAATGGTTGAACATAATTGACTTCGTAAAGCACAAATTCTTGTTGAAATAGAAATATCTTGATGTTTTGATTCAAACCCTAACTCGCAAAAGTAGTTGGGCCAATAACTTGAATTAAGGTCAAATTTCACTAAGTCCATAAATGACTTCTAATGTTTCCAAAATTTTGGTGATCTTCCAAGCATAATTGACTCTCGACTTATAAAGATAACTTACAGGATGTCAAGAAGAGTTTTTCCTAAAAAATCACTCAAACAAGTTGAAAATGAGTGAGTTGGGATCTTTTGATCATGGGTTTGAAATGTTGATTTCTAGGTCATAGTAATTTGAACCAATTTGGAACCTTTGAACTTTTCTTGCATTTCAAGGCTCATTTAAGAACACATGAACTCGATATGATGGATTCTTTATTAAACTTTGATTGAGTGTGGCCAAAGTCAGTAGGAAACTTGATGAACAAGACATGGAAATAAACTCACGAACCTTGAGATACCTTGAGGAGTAAGCAACAAAACATTGGGCTATTTATGATCAAATAAAGTTTAATGACGCTTGAATATCATATACTTTAAGATTATAGGTCACGATGATTTTATGATTAGGATATTGAGAATCAATGGTTGAACATAATTGACTTCGTAAAGCACAAATTTTGTTGAAATAGAAATATCTTGATGTTTGATTCAAACCCTAACTCGCAAAAGTAGTTGGGCCAATAACAATTGAATTAAGGTCAAATTTCACTAAGTCCATAAATGACTTCTAATGTTTCCAAAATTTTGGTGATCTTCCAAGCATAATTGACTCGACTTATAAAGATAACTTACAGAGGATGTCAAGAAGAGTTACTTTCCTAAAAAATCACTCAAACAAGTTGAAAATGAGTGAGTTGGGATCTTTGATCATGGGTTTGAAATGTTGACTTTCTAGGTCATAGTAATTTGAACCAATTAGGAACCTTTGAACTTTTCTTGCATTTCAAGGCTCATTTAAGAACACATGAACTCGACATGATGGATTCTTTATTAAACTTTGATTGAGTGTGGCCAAAGCTGTAGGAAACTTGATGAACAAGACATGGAAATAAACTCACGAACCTTGAGATACCTTGAGGAGTAAGCAACAAAACATTGGGCTATTTATGATCAAATAAAGTTTAATGACGCTTGAATATCACATACTTTAAGATTATAGGTCACGATGATTTTATGATTAGGATATTGAGAATCAATGGTTGAACATAATTGACTTCAGAAAGCACAAATTTTGTTGAAATAGAAATATCTTGATGTCTTGATTCAAACCCTAACTCGCAAAAGTAGTCAATAATAACTTGAATTAAGGTCAAATTTCACTAAGTCCATAAATGACTTCTAATGTTTCCAAAATTTTGGTGATCTTCCAAGCATAATTGACTCGACTTATAAAGATAACTTACAGAGGATGTCAAGAAGAGTTACTTTCCTAAAAAAATCACTCAAACAAGTTGAAAATGAGTGAGTTGGGATCTTTGATCATGGGTTTGAAATGTTGACTTTCTAGGTCATAGTAATTTGAACCAATTTGGAACCTTTGAACTTTTCTTGCATTTCAAGGCTCATTTAAGAACACATGAACTCGATATGATGGATTCTTTATTAAACTTTGATTGAGTGTGGCCAAAGTCAGAGAAACTTGATGAACAAGACATGGAAATAAACTCACGAACCTTGAGATACCTTGAGGAGTAAGCAACAAAACATTGGGCTATTTATGATCAAATAAAGTTTAATGACGCTTGAATATCATATACTTTAAGATTATAGGTCACGATGATTTTATGATTAGGATATTGAGAATCAATGGTTGAACATAATTGACTTCGTAAAGCACAAATTCTTGTTGAAATAGAAATATCTTGATGTTTGATTCAAACCCTAACTCAAAAGTAGTTGGGCCAACAATTGAATTAAGGTCAAATTTCACTAAGTCCATAAATGACTTCTAATGTTTCCAAAATTTTGGTGATCTTCCAAGCATAATTGACTCGACTTATAAAGATAACTTAGAGGATGTCAAGAAGAGTTACTTTCCTAAAAATCACTCAAACAAGTTGAAAATGAGTGAGTTGGATCTTTGATCATGGGTTTGAAATGTTGACTTTCTAGGTCATAGTAATTTGAACCAATTTGGAACCTTTGAACTTTTCTTGCATTTCAAGGCTCATTTAAGAACACATGAACTCGACATGATGGATTCTTTATTAAACTTTGATTGAGTGTGGCCAAAGTGTAGGAAACTTGATGAACAAGACATGGAAATAAACTCACGAACCTTGAGATACCTTGAGGAGTAAGCAACAAAACATTGGGCTATTTATGATCAAATAAAGTTTAATGACGCTTGAATATCATATACTTTAAGATTATAGGTCACGATGATTTTATGATTAGGATATTGAGAATCAATGGTTGAACATAATTGACTTCAAAGCACAAATTCTTGTTGAAATAGAAATATCTTGATGTCTTGATTCAAACCCTAACTCGCAAAAGTAGTTGGGCCAATAACCTGAATTAAGGTCAAATTTCACTAAGTCCATAAATGACTTCTAATGTTTCCAAAATTTTGGTGATCTTCCAAGCATAATTGACTCTCGACTTATAAAGATAACTTACAGAGGATGTCAAGAAGAGTTACTTTCCTAAAAAATCACTCAAACAAGTTGAAAATGAGTGAGTTGGATCTTTGATCATGGGTTTGAAATGTTGACTTTCTAGGTCATAGTAATTTGAACCAATTAGAACCTTTGAACTTTTCTTGCATTTCAAGGCTCATTTAAGAACACATGAACTCGACATGATGGATTCTTTATTAAACTTTGATTGAGTGTGGCCAAAGTCAGTAGGAAACTTGATGAACAAGACATGGAAATAAACTCACGAACCTTGAGATACCTTGAGGAGTAAGCAACAAAACATTGGGCTATTTATGATCAAATAAAGTTTAATGACGCTTGAATATCACATACTTTAAGATTATAGGTCACGATGATTTTATGATTAGGATATTGAGAATCAATGGTTGAACATAATTGACTTCAAAAGCACAAATTTTGTTGAAATAGAAATATCTTGATGTTTTGATTCAAACCCTAACTCGCAAAAGTAGTTGGGCCAATAACTTGAATTAAGGTCAAATTTCACTAAGTCCATAAATGACTTCTAATGTTTCCAAAATTTTGGTGATCTTCCAAGCATAATTGACTCGACTTATAAAGATAACTTACAGAGGATGTCAAGAAGAGTTACTTTCCTAAAAAATCACTCAAACAAGTTGAAAATGAGTGAGTTGGGATCTTTTGATCATGGGTTTGAAATGTTGACTTTCTAGGTCATAGTAATTTGAACCAATTTGGAACCTTTGAACTTTTCTTGCATTTCAAGGCTCATTTAAGAACACATGAACTCGACATGATGGATTCTTTATTAAACTTTGATTGAGTGTGGCCAAAGTGTAGGAAACTTGATGAACAAGACATGGAAATAAACTCACGAACCTTGAGATACCTTGAGGAGTAAGCAACAAAACATTGGGCTATTTATGATCAAATAAAGTTTAATGACGCTTGAATATCATATACTTTAAGATTATAGGTCACGATGATTTTATGATTAGGATATTGAGAATCAATGGTTGAACATAATTGACTTCGTAAAGCACAAATTCTGTTGAAATAGAAATATCTTGATGTTTGATTCAAACCCTAACTCGCAAAAGTAGTTGGGCCAATAATTGAATTAAGGTCAAATTTCACTAAGTCCATAAATGACTTCTAATGTTTCCAAAATTTTGGTGATCTTCCAAGCATAATTGACTCTCGACTTATAAAGATAACTTACAGAGGATGTCAAGAAGAGTTACTTTCCAAAAAATCACTCAAACAAGTTGAAAATGAGTGAGTGGGATCTTTGATCATGGGTTTGAAATGTTGACTTTCTAGGTCATAGTAATTTGAACCAATTTGGAACCTTTGAACTTTTCTTGCATTTCAAGGCTCATTTAAGAACACATGAACTCGACATGATGGATTCTTTATTAAACTTTGATTGAGTGTGGCCAAAGTCAGAGAAACTTGATGAACAAGACATGGAAATAAACTCACGAACCTTGAGATACCTTGAGGAGTAAGCAACAAAACATTGGGCTATTTATGATCAAATAAAGTTTAATGACGCTTGAATATCATATACTTTAAGATTATAGGTCACGATGATTTTATGATTAGGATATTGAGAATCAATGGTTGAACATAATTGACTTCGTAAAGCACAAATTCTTGTTGAAATAGAAATATCTTGATGCTTTGATTCAAACCCTAACTCGCAAAAGTAGTTGGGCCAATAATGAATTAAGGTCAAATTTCACTAAGTCCATAAATGACTTCTAATGTTTCCAAAATTTTGGTGATCTTCCAAGCATAATTGACTCTCGACTTATAAAGATAACTTACAGAGGATGTCAAGAAGAGTTACTTTCCTAAAAAATCACTCAAACAAGTTGAAAATGAGTGAGTTGGGATCTTTGATCATGGGTTTGAAATGTTGACTTTCTAGGTCATAGTAATTTGAACCAATTTGAACCTTTGAACTTTTCTTGCATTTCAAGGCTCATTTAAGAACACATGAACTCGACATGATGGATTCTTTATTAAACTTTGATTGAGTGTGGCCAAAGTCAGAGGAAACTTGATGAACAAGACATGGAAATAAACTCACGAACCTTGAGATACCTTGAGGAGTAAGCAACAAAACATTGGGCTATTTATGATCAAATAAAGTTTAATGACGCTTGAATATCATATACTTTAAGATTATAGGTCACGATGATTTTATGATTAGGATATTGAGAATCAATGGTTGAACATAATTGACTTTAAAGCACAAATTCTTGTTGAAATAGAAATATCTTGATGCTCTTGATTCAAACCCTAACTCGCAAAAGTAGTTGGGCAATAACTGAATTAAGGTCAAATTTCACTAAGTCCATAAATGACTTCTAATGTTTCCAAAATTTTGGTGATCTTCCAAGCATAATTGACTCTCGACTTATAAAGATAACTTACAGAGGATGTCAAGAAGAGTTACTTTCCTAAAAAATCACTCAAACAAGTTGAAAATGAGTGAGTTGGGATCTTTGATCATGGGTTTGAAATGTTGACTTTCTAGGTCATAGTAATTTGAACCAATTAGAACCTTTGAACTTTTCTTGCATTTCAAGGCTCATTTAAGAACACATGAACTCGACATGATGGATTCTTTATTAAACTTTGATTGAGTGTGGCCAAAGTCAGAGGAAACTTGATGAACAAGACATGGAAATAAACTCACGAACCTTGAGATACCTTGAGGAGTAAGCAACAAAACATTGGGCTATTTATGATCAAATAAAGTTTAATGACGCTTGAATATCATATACTTTAAGATTATAGGTCACGATGATTTTATGATTAGGATATTGAGAATCAATGGTTGAACATAATTGACTTCGTAAAGCACAAATTTTTGTTGAAATAGAAATATCTTGATGCTCTTGATTCAAACCCTAACTCGCAAAGTAGTTGGGCCAATAATTGAATTAAGGTCAAATTTCACTAAGTCCATAAATGACTTCTAATGTTTCCAAAATTTTGGTGATCTTCCAAGCATAATTGACTCTCGACTTATAAAGATAACTTACAGAGGATGTCAAGAAGAGTTACTTTCCTAAAAAATCACTCAAACAAGTTGAAAATGAGTGAGTTGGGATCTTTGATCATGGGTTTGAAATGTTGACTTTCTAGGTCATAGTAATTTGAACCAATTTGGAACCTTTGAACTTTTCTTGCATTTCAAGGCTCATTTAAGAACACATGAACTCGACATGATGGATTCTTTATTAAACTTTGATTGAGTGTGGCCAAAGTCAGAGGAAACTTGATGAACAAGACATGGAAATAAACTCACGAACCTTGAGATACCTTGAGGAGTAAGCAACAAAACATTGGGCTATTTATGATCAAATAAAGTTTAATGACGCTTGAATATCATATACTTTAAGATTATAGGTCACGATGATTTTATGATTAGGATATTGAGAATCAATGGTTGAACATAATTGACTTCAGAAAGCACAAATTCTTGTTGAAATAGAAATATCTTGATGCTCTTGATTCAAACCCTAACTCGCAAAAGTAGTTGGGCCAATAACTGAATTAAGGTCAAATTTCACTAAGTCCATAAATGACTTCTAATGTTTCCAAAATTTTGGTGATCTTCCAAGCATAATTGACTCGACTTATAAAGATAACTTACAGAGGATGTCAAGAAGAGTTACTTTCCTAAAAAATCACTCAAACAAGTTGAAAATGAGTGAGTTGGGATCTTTGATCATGGGTTTGAAATGTTGACTTTCTAGGTCATAGTAATTTGAACCAATTAGGAACCTTTGAACTTTTCTTGCATTTCAAGGCTCATTTAAGAACACATGAACTCGACATGATGGATTCTTTATTAAACTTTGATTGAGTGTGGCCAAAGCTGTAGGAAACTTGATGAACAAGACATGGAAATAAACTCACGAACCTTGAGATACCTTGAGGAGTAAGCAACAAAACATTGGGCTATTTATGATCAAATAAAGTTTAATGACGCTTGAATATCATATACTTTAAGATTATAGGTCACGATGATTTTATGATTAGGATATTGAGAATCAATGGTTGAACATAATTGACTTCGTAAAGCACAAATTCTTGTTGAAATAGAAATATCTTGATGTTTTGATTCAAACCCTAACTCGCAAAAGTAGTTGGGCCAATAACATTGAATTAAGGTCAAATTTCACTAAGTCCATAAATGACTTCTAATGTTTCCAAAATTTTGGTGATCTTCCAAGCATAATTGACTTCGACTTATAAAGATAACTTACAGAGGATGTCAAGAAGAGTTACTTTCCTAAAAAATCACTCAAACAAGTTGAAAATGAGTGAGTTGGGATCTTTTGATCATGGGTTTGAAATGTTGACTTTCTAGGTCATAGTAATTTGAACCAATTAGGAACCTTTGAACTTTTCTTGCATTTCAAGGCTCATTTAAGAACACATGAACTCGACATGATGGATTCTTTATTAAACTTTGATTGAGTGTGGCCAAAGTCAGAGGAAACTTGATGAACAAGACATGGAAATAAACTCACGAACCTTGAGATACCTTGAGGAGTAAGCAACAAAACATTGGGCTATTTATGATCAAATAAAGTTTAATGACGCTTGAATATCATATACTTTAAGATTATAGGTCACGATGATTTTATGATTAGGATATTGAGAATCAATGGTTGAACATAATTGACTTCGTAAAGCACAAATTTTGTTGAAATAGAAATATCTTGATGCTTTGATTCAAACCCTAACTCGCAAAAGTAGTTGGCCAATAATACTTGAATTAAGGTCAAATTTCACTAAGTCCATAAATGACTTCTAATGTTTCCAAAATTTTGGTGATCTTCCAAGCATAATTGACTCGACTTATAAAGATAACTTAGAGGATGTCAAGAAGAGTTACTTTCCTAAAAAATCACTCAAACAAGTTGAAAATGAGTGAGTGGGATCTTTGATCATGGGTTTGAAATGTTGACTTTCTAGGTCATAGTAATTTGAACCAATTTGGAACCTTTGAACTTTTCTTGCATTTCAAGGCTCATTTAAGAACACATGAACTCGACATGATGGATTCTTTATTAAACTTTGATTGAGTGTGGCCAAAGTCAGAGGAAACTTGATGAACAAGACATGGAAATAAACTCACGAACCTTGAGATACCTTGAGGAGTAAGCAACAAAACATTGGGCTATTTATGATCAAATAAAGTTTAATGACGCTTGAATATCATCATACTTTAAGATTATAGGTCACGATGATTTTATGATTAGGATATTGAGAATCAATGGTTGAACATAATTGACTTCGTAAAGCACAAATTCTTGTTGAAATAGAAATATCTTGATGTTTTGATTCAAACCCTAACTCGCAAAAGTAGTTGGGCTAATAATTGAATTAAGGTCAAATTTCACTAAGTCCATAAATGACTTCTAATGTTTCCAAAATTTTGGTGATCTTCCAAGCATAATTGACTCTCGACTTATAAAGATAACTTACAGAGGATGTCAAGAAGAGTTACTTTCCTAAAAAATCACTCAAACAAGTTGAAAATGAGTGAGTTGGGATCTTTGATCATGGGTTTGAAATGTTGACTTTCTAGGTCATAGTAATTTGAACCAATTAGGAACCTTTGAACTTTTCTTGCATTTCAAGGCTCATTTAAGAACACATGAACTCGACATGATGGATTCTTTATTAAACTTTGATTGAGTGTGGCCAAAGTCGTAGGAAACTTGATGAACAAGACATGGAAATAAACTCACGAACCTTGAGATACCTTGAGGAGTAAGCAACAAAACATTGGGCTATTTATGATCAAATAAAGTTTAATGACGCTTGAATATCATATACTTTAAGATTATAGGTCACGATGATTTTATGATTAGGATATTGAGAATCAATGGTTGAACATAATTGACTTCAAAGCACAAATTCTTGTTGAAATAGAAATATCTTGATGCTCTTGATTCAAACCCTAACTCGCAAAAGTAGTTGGGCCAATAATGAATTAAGGTCAAATTTCACTAAGTCCATAAATGACTTCTAATGTTTCCAAAATTTTGGTGATCTTCCAAGCATAATTGACTCGACTTATAAAGATAACTTACAGAGGATGTCAAGAAGAGTTACTTTCCTAAAAAATCACTCAAACAAGTTGAAAATGAGTGAGTTGGGATCTTTGATCATGGGTTTGAAATGTTGACTTTCTAGGTCATAGTAATTTGAACCAATTAGGAACCTTTGAACTTTTCTTGCATTTCAAGGCTCATTTAAGAACACATGAACTCGACATGATGGATTCTTTATTAAACTTTGATTGAGTGTGGCCAAAGTCAGAGGAAACTTGATGAACAAGACATGGAAATAAACTCACGAACCTTGAGATACCTTGAGGAGTAAGCAACAAAACATTGGGCTATTTATGATCAAATAAAGTTTAATGACGCTTGAATATCATATACTTTAAGATTATAGGTCACGATGATTTTATGATTAGGATATTGAGAATCAATGGTTGAACATAATTGACTTCAAATTCTTGTTGAAATAGAAATATCTTGATGCTCTTGATTCAAACCCTAACTCGCAAAAGTAGTTGGGCCAATAATTGAATTAAGGTCAAATTTCACTAAGTCCATAAATGACTTCTAATGTTTCCAAAATTTTGGTGATCTTCCAAGCATAATTGACTCGACTTATAAAGATAACTTACAGAGGATGTCAAGAAGAGTTACTTTCCTAAAAAATCACTCAAACAAGTTGAAAATGAGTGAGTTGGATCTTTGATCATGGGTTTGAAATGTTGACTTTCTAGGTCATAGTAATTTGAACCAATTAGGAACCTTTGAACTTTTCTTGCATTTCAAGGCTCATTTAAGAACACATGAACTCGATATGATGGATTCTTTATTAAACTTTGATTGAGTGTGGCCAAAGTCAGAGGAAACTTGATGAACAAGACATGGAAATAAACTCACGAACCTTGAGATACCTTGAGGAGTAAGCAACAAAACATTGGGCTATTTATGATCAAATAAAGTTTAATGACGCTTGAATATCATATACTTTAAGATTATAGGTCACGATGATTTTATGATTAGGATATTGAGAATCAATGGTTGAACATAATTGACTTCAAAGCACAAATTTTGTTGAAATAGAAATATCTTGATGTCTTGATTCAAACCCTAACTCGCAAAAGTAGTTCAATAACAATGAATTAAGGTCAAATTTCACTAAGTCCATAAATGACTTCTAATGTTTCCAAAATTTTGGTGATCTTCCAAGCATAATTGACTCTCGACTTATAAAGATAACTTACAGAGGATGTCAAGAAGAGTTACTTTCCTAAAAAATCACTCAAACAAGTTGAAAATGAGTGAGTTGGGATCTTTTGATCATGGGTTTGAAATGTTGACTTTCTAGGTCATAGTAATTTGAACCAATTTGGAACCTTTGAACTTTTCTTGCATTTCAAGGCTCATTTAAGAACACATGAACTCGACATGATGGATTCTTTATTAAACTTTGATTGAGTGTGGCCAAAGTCAGGAAACTTGATGAACAAGACATGGAAATAAACTCACGAACCTTGAGATACCTTGAGGAGTAAGCAACAAAACATTGGGCTATTTATGATCAAATAGAGTTTAATGACGCTTGAATATCACATACTTTAAGATTATAGGTCACGATGATTTTATGATTAGGATATTGAGAATCAATGGTTGAACATAATTGACTTCGTAAAGCACAAATTTTGTTGAAATAGAAATATCTTGATGCTTTGATTCAAACCCTAACTCGCAAAAGTAGTTGGGCCAATAACATTGAATTAAGGTCAAATTTCACTAAGTCCATAAATGACTTCTAATGTTTCCAAAATTTTGGTGATCTTCCAAGCATAATTGACTCTCGACTTATAAAGATAACTTACAGAGGATGTCAAGAAGAGTTACTTTCCTAAAAAATCACTCAAACAAGTTGAAAATGAGTGAGTTGGGATCTTTGATCATGGGTTTGAAATGTTGACTTTCTAGGTCATAGTAATTTGAACCAATTAGGAACCTTTGAACTTTTCTTGCATTTCAAGGCTCATTTAAGAACACATGAACTCGATATGATGGATTCTTTATTAAACTTTGATTGAGTGTGGCCAAAGTCAGAGGAAACTTGATGAACAAGACATGGAAATAAACTCACGAACCTTGAGATACCTTGAGGAGTAAGCAACAAAACATTGGGCTATTTATGATCAAATAAAGTTTAATGACGCTTGAATATCATATACTTTAAGATTATAGGTCACGATGATTTTATGATTAGGATATTGAGAATCAATGGTTGAACATAATTGACTTCGAAAGCACAAATTCTTGTTGAAATAGAAATATCTTGATGCTCTTGATTCAAACCCTAACTCGCAAAAGTAGTTGGAATATAATTGAATTAAGGTCAAATTTCACTAAGTCCATAAATGACTTCTAATGTTTCCAAAATTTTGGTGATCTTCCAAGCATAATTGACTCGACTTATAAAGATAACTTACAGAGGATGTCAAGAAGAGTTACTTTCCTAAAAAATCACTCAAACAAGTTGAAAATGAGTGAGTGGGATCTTTGATCATGGGTTTGAAATGTTGACTTTCTAGGTCATAGTAATTTGAACCAATTTGAACCTTTGAACTTTTCTTGCATTTCAAGGCTCATTTAAGAACACATGAACTCGACATGATGGATTCTTTATTAAACTTTGATTGAGTGTGGCCAAAGTCAGAGGAAACTTGATGAACAAGACATGGAAATAAACTCACGAACCTTGAGATACCTTGAGGAGTAAGCAACAAAACATTGGGCTATTTATGATCAAATAAAGTTTAATGACGCTTGAATATCATACTTTAAGATTATAGGTCACGATGATTTTATGATTAGGATATTGAGAATCAATGGTTGAACATAATTGACTTTAAAGCACAAATTCTTGTTGAAATAGAAATATCTTGATGCTCTTGATTCAAACCCTAACTCGCAAAAGTAGTCAATAACATTGAATTAAGGTCAAATTTCACTAAGTCCATAAATGACTTCTAATGTTTCCAAAATTTTGGTGATCTTCCAAGCATAATTGACTCTCGACTTATAAAGATAACTTACAGAGGATGTCAAGAAGAGTTACTTTCCTAAAAAATCACTCAAACAAGTTGAAAATGAGTGAGTTGGGATCTTTGATCATGGGTTTGAAATGTTGACTTTCTAGGTCATAGTAATTTGAACCAATTTGAACCTTTGAACTTTTCTTGCATTTCAAGGCTCATTTAAGAACACATGAACTCGACATGATGGATTCTTTATTAAACTTTGATTGAGTGTGGCCAAAGTGAGGAAACTTGATGAACAAGACATG
Source organism: Vicia sativa (assembly GCA_021764765.1). Lineage (NCBI taxonomy): Eukaryota > Viridiplantae > Streptophyta > Magnoliopsida > Fabales > Fabaceae > Vicia > Vicia sativa. The sequence goes on from CM038794.1 coordinate 37,685,830, forward strand.
GAAATAAACTCACGAACCTTGAGATACCTTGAGGAGTAAGCAACAAAACATTGGGCTATTTATGATCAAATAAAGTTTAATGACGCTTGAATATCATATACTTTAAGATTATAGGTCACGATGATTTTATGATTAGGATATTGAGAATCAATGGTTGAACATAATTGACTTCGTAAAGCACAAATTTTGTTGAAATAGAAATATCTTGATGCTTTGATTCAAACCCTAACTCGCAAAAGTAGTTGGGCCAATAACAGTTGAATTAAGGTCAAATTTCACCAAGTCCATAAAATGACTTCTAATGTTTCCAAAATTTTGGTGATCTTCCAAGCATAATTGACTCTCGACTTATAAAGATAACTTACAGAGGATGTCAAGAAGATTTACTTTCCTAAAAAATCACTCAAACAAGTTGAAAATGAGTGAGTTGGGATCTTTGATCATGGGTTTGAAATGTTGACTTTCTAGGTCATAGTAATTTGAACCAATTTGGAACCTTTGAACTTTTCTTGCATTTCAAGGCTCATTTAAGAACACATGAACTCGACATGATGGATTCTTTATTAAACTTTGATTGAGTGTGGCCAAAGTGTAGGAAACTTGATGAACAAGACATGGAAATAAACTCACGAACCTTGAGATACCTTGAGGAGTAAGCAACAAAACATTGGGCTATTTATGATCAAATAAAGTTTAATGACGCTTGAATATCATATACTTTAAGATTATAGGTCACGATGATTTTATGATTAGGATATTGAGAATCAATGGTTGAACATAATTGACTTCGTAAAGCACAAATTCTTGTTGAAATAGAAATATCTTGATGTTCTTGATTCAAACCCTAACTCGCAAAAGTAGTTGGGCCAATAATTGAATTAAGGTCAAATTTCACTAAGTCCATAAATGACTTCTAATGTTTCCAAAATTTTGGTGATCTTCCAAGCATAATTGACTCGACTTATAAAGATAACTTACAGAGGATGTCAAGAAGAGTTACTTTCCTAAAAAATCACTCAAACAAGTTGAAAATGAGTGAGTTGGGATCTTTGATCATGGGTTTGAAATGTTGACTAGGTCATAGTAATTTGAACCAATTTGGAACCTTTGAACTTTTCTTGCATTTCAAGGCTCATTTAAGAACACATGAACTCGACATGATGGATTCTTTATTAAACTTTGATTGAGTGTGGCCAAAGTCAGAGGAAACTTGATGAACAAGACATGGAAATAAACTCACGAACCTTGAGATACCTTGAGGAGTAAGCAACAAAACATTGGGCTATTTATGATCAAATAAAGTTTAATGACGCTTGAATATCATATACTTTAAGATTATAGGTCACGATGATTTTATGATTAGGATATTGAGAATCAATGGTTGAACATAATTGACTTCGAAAGCACAAATTCTTGTTGAAATAGAAATATCTTGATGCTTTGATTCAAACCCTAACTCGCAAAAGTAGTTGGGCCAATAATTTGAATTAAGGTCAAATTTCACTAAGTCCATAAATGACTTCTAATGTTTCCAAAATTTTGGTGATCTTCCAAGCATAATTGACTCGACTTATAAAGATAACTTACAGAGGATGTCAAGAAGAGTTACTTTCCTAAAAATCACTCAAACAAGTTGAAAATGAGTGAGTTGATCTTTGATCATGGGTTTGAAATGTTGACTTCTAGGTCATAGTAATTTGAACCAATTAGGAACCTTTGAACTTTTCTTGCATTTCAAGGCTCATTTAAGAACACATGAACTCGATGGATTCTTTATTAAACTTTGATTGAGTGTGGCCAAAGTCAGAGGAAACTTGATGAACAAGACATGGAAATAAACTCACGAACCTTGAGATACCTTGAGGAGTAAGCAACAAAACATTGGGCTATTTATGATCAAATAAAGTTTAATGACGCTTGAATATCATATACTTTAAGATTATAGGTCACGATGATTTTATGATTAGGATATTGAGAATCAATGGTTGAACATAATTGACTTCGTAAAGCACAAATTTTGTTGAAATAGAAATATCTTGATGTTTTGATTCAAACCCTAACTCGCAAAAGTAGTTGGGCCAATAAATTGAATTAAGGTCAAATTTCACTAAGTCCATAAATGACTTCTAATGTTTCCAAAATTTTGGTGATCTTCCAAGCATAATTGACTCTCGACTTATAAAGATAACTTACAGAGGATGTCAAGAAGAGTTACTTTCCTAAAAATCACTCAAACAAGTTGAAAATGAGTGAGTTGGGATCTTTGATCATGGGTTTGAAATGTTGACTTTCTAGGTCATAGTAATTTGAACCAATTAGGAACCTTTGAACTTTTCTTGCATTTCAAGGCTCATTTAAGAACACATGAACTCGACATGATGGATTCTTTATTAAACTTTGATTGAGTGTGGCCAAAGTGTAGGAAACTTGATGAACAAGACATGGAAATAAACTCACGAACCTTGAGATACCTTGAGGAGTAAGCAACAAAACATTGGGCTATTTATGATCAAATAAAGTTTAATGACGCTTGAATATCATATACTTTAAGATTATAGGTCACGATGATTTTATGATTAGGATATTGAGAATCAATGGTTGAACATAATTGACTTCGTAAAGCACAAATTTTGTTGAAATAGAAATATCTTGATGTTTTGATTCAAACCCTAACTCGCAAAAGTAGTTGGGCCAATAACAATTGAATTAAGGTCAAATTTCACTAAGTCCATAAATGACTTCTAATGTTTCCAAAATTTTGGTGATCTTCCAAGCATAATTGACTCTCGACTTATAAAGATAACTTACAGAGGATGTCAAGAAGAGTTACTTTCCTAAAAATCACTCAAACAAGTTGAAAATGAGTGAGTGGGATCTTTGATCATGGGTTTGAAATGTTGACTTTCTAGGTCATAGTAATTTGAACCAATTTGGAACCTTTGAACTTTTCTTGCATTTCAAGGCTCATTTAAGAACACATGAACTCGATATGATGGATTCTTTATTAAACTTTGATTGAGTGTGGCCAAAGTCAGAGGAAACTTGATGAACAAGACATGGAAATAAACTCACGAACCTTGAGATACCTTGAGGAGTAAGCAACAAAACATTGGGCTATTTATGATCAAATAAAGTTTAATGACGCTTGAATATCACATACTTTAAGATTATAGGTCACGATGATTTTATGATTAGGATATTGAGAATCAATGGTTGAACATAATTGACTTCGTAAAGCACAAATTCTTGTTGAAATAGAAATATCTTGATGTTTTGATTCAAACCCTAACTCGCAAAAGTAGTCCAATAATAGTTGAATTAAGGTCAAATTTCACTAAGTCCATAAATGACTTCTAATGTTTCCAAAATTTTGGTGATCTTCCAAGCATAATTGACTCTCGACTTATAAAGATAACTTACAGAGGATGTCAAGAAGAGTTACTTTCCTAAAAAAAAATCACTCAAACAAGTTGAAAATGAGTGAGTTGGGATCTTTTGATCATGGGTTTGAAATGTTGACTTTCTAGGTCATAGTAATTTGAACCAATTAGAACCTTTGAACTTTTCTTGCATTTCAAGGCTCATTTAAGAACACATGAACTCGACATGATGGATTCTTTATTAAACTTTGATTGAGTGTGGCCAAAGTCAGTAGGAAACTTGATGAACAAGACATGGAAATAAACTCACGAACCTTGAGATACCTTGAGGAGTAAGCAACAAAACATTGGGCTATTTATGATCAAATAAAGTTTAATGACGCTTGAATATCATATACTTTAAGATTATAGGTCACGATGATTTTATGATTAGGATATTGAGAATCAATGGTTGAACATAATTGACTTCAAAGCACAAATTCTTGTTGAAATAGAAATATCTTGATGTTTGATTCAAACCCTAACTCGCAAAAGTAGTTGGGCCAATAATTGAATTAAGGTCAAATTTCACTAAGTCCATAAATGACTTCTAATGTTTCCAAAATTTTGGTGATCTTCCAAGCATAATTGACTCTCGACTTATAAAGATAACTTACAGAGGATGTCAAGAAGAGTTACTTTCCTAAAAATCACTCAAACAAGTTGAAAATGAGTGAGTTGGGATCTTTGATCATGGGTTTGAAATGTTGACTTTCTAGGTCATAGTAATTTGAACCAATTTGAACCTTTGAACTTTTCTTGCATTTCAAGGCTCATTTAAGAACACATGAACTCGACATGATGGATTCTTTATTAAACTTTGATTGAGTGTGGCCAAAGTGTAGGAAACTTGATGAACAAGACATGGAAATAAACTCACGAACCTTGAGATACCTTGAGGAGTAAGCAACAAAACATTGGGCTATTTATGATCAAATAAAGTTTAATGACGCTTGAATATCATATACTTTAAGATTATAGGTCACGATGATTTTATGATTAGGATATTGAGAATCAATGGTTGAACATAATTGACTTCGTAAAGCACAAATTCTTGTTGAAATAGAAATATCTTGATGTTTTGATTCAAACCCTAACTCGCAAAAGTAGTTGGGCCAATAAATGAATTAAGGTCAAATTTCACTAAGTCCATAAATGACTTCTAATGTTTCCAAAATTTTGGTGATCTTCCAAGCATAATTGACTCTCGACTTATAAAGATAACTTACAGAGGATGTCAAGAAGAGTTACTTTCCTAAAAAATCACTCAAACAAGTTGAAAATGAGTGAGTTGGGATCTTTGATCATGGGTTTGAAATGTTGACTTTCTAGGTCATAGTAATTTGAACCAATTTGGAACCTTTGAACTTTTCTTGCATTTCAAGGCTCATTTAAGAACACATGAACTCGACATGATGGATTCTTTATTAAACTTTGATTGAGTGTGGCCAAAGTCGAGGAAACTTGATGAACAAGACATGGAAATAAACTCACGAACCTTGAGATACCTTGAGGAGTAAGCAACAAAACATTGGGCTATTTATGATCAAATAAAGTTTAATGACGCTTGAATATCATATACTTTAAGATTATAGGTCACGATGATTTTATGATTAGGATATTGAGAATCAATGGTTGAACATAATTGACTTCGTAAAGCACAAATTCTTGTTGAAATAGAAATATCTTGATGCTTTGATTCAAACCCTAACTCGCAAAAGTAGTCCAATAACATTGAATTAAGGTCAAATTTCACTAAGTCCATAAATGACTTCTAATGTTTCCAAAATTTTGGTGATCTTCCAAGCATAATTGACTCGACTTATAAAGATAACTTACAGAGGATGTCAAGAAGAGTTACTTTCCTAAAAAATCACTCAAACAAGTTGAAAATGAGTGAGTTGGGATCTTTGATCATGGGTTTGAAATGTTGACTTTCTAGGTCATAGTAATTTGAACCAATTAGGAACCTTTGAACTTTTCTTGCATTTCAAGGCTCATTTAAGAACACATGAACTCGACATGATGGATTCTTTATTAAACTTTGATTGAGTGTGGCCAAAGTCAGAGGAAACTTGATGAACAAGACATGGAAATAAACTCACGAACCTTGAGATACCTTGAGGAGTAAGCAACAAAACATTGGGCTATTTATGATCAAATAAAGTTTAATGACGCTTGAATATCACATACTTTAAGATTATAGGTCACGATGATTTTATGATTAGGATATTGAGAATCAATGGTTGAACATAATTGACTTCGTAAAGCACAAATTTTGTTGAAATAGAAATATCTTGATGTTTTGATTCAAACCCTAACTCGCAAAAGTAGTTGGGCCAATAACAGTTGAATTAAGGTCAAATTTCACTAAGTCCATAAATGACTTCTAATGTTTCCAAAATTTTGGTGATCTTCCAAGCATAATTGACTCTCGACTTATAAAGATAACTTACAGAGGATGTCAAGAAGAGTTGCTTTCCTAAAAATCACTCAAACAAGTTGAAAATGAGTGAGTTGGGATCTTTGATCATGGGTTTGAAATGTTGACTTTCTAGGTCATAGTAATTTGAACCAATTAGAACCTTTGAACTTTTCTTGCATTTCAAGGCTCATTTAAGAACACATGAACTCGACATGATGGATTCTTTATTAAACTTTGATTGAGTGTGGCCAAAGTCAGTAGGAAACTTGATGAACAAGACATGGAAATAAACTCACGAACCTTGAGATACCTTGAGGAGTAAGCAACAAAACATTGGGCTATTTATGATCAAATAAAGTTTAATGACGCTTGAATATCACATACTTTAAGATTATAGGTCACGATGATTTTATGATTAGGATATTGAGAATCAATGGTTGAACATAATTGACTTCGTAAAGCACAAATTCTTGTTGAAATAGAAATATCTTGATGCTCTTGATTCAAACCCTAACTCGCAAAAGTAGGGCCAATAACAGTTGAATTAAGGTCAAATTTCACTAAGTCCATAAATGACTTCTAATGTTTCCAAAATTTTGGTGATCTTCCAAGCATAATTGACTCTCGACTTATAAAGATAACTTACAGGATGTCAAGAAGAGTTACTTTCCTAAAAAATCACTCAAACAAGTTGAAAATGAGTGAGTTGGGATCTTTGATCATGGGTTTGAAATGTTGACTTTCTAGGTCATAGTAATTTGAACCAATTTGGAACCTTTGAACTTTTCTTGCATTTCAAGGCTCATTTAAGAACACATGAACTCGACATGATGGATTCTTTATTAAACTTTGATTGAGTGTGGCCAAAGTCAGGAAACTTGATGAACAAGACATGGAAATAAACTCACGAACCTTGAGATACCTTGAGGAGTAAGCAACAAAACATTGGGCTATTTATGATCAAATAAAGTTTAATGACGCTTGAATATCATATACTTTAAGATTATAGGTCACGATGATTTTATGATTAGGATATTGAGAATCAATGGTTGAACATAATTGACTTCAAAGCACAAATTTTGTTGAAATAGAAATATCTTGATGCTTTGATTCAAACCCTAACTCGCAAAAGTAGTTGGGCCAATAATTGAATTAAGGTCAAATTTCACTAAGTCCATAAATGACTTCTAATGTTTCCAAAATTTTGGTGATCTTCCAAGCATAATTGACTCGACTTATAAAGATAACTTACAGAGGATGTCAAGAAGAGTTACTTTCCTAAAAAATCACTCAAACAAGTTGAAAATGAGTGAGTTGGATCTTTGATCATGGGTTTGAAATGTTGACTTTCTAGGTCATAGTAATTTGAACCAATTAGGAACCTTTGAACTTTTCTTGCATTTCAAGGCTCATTTAAGAACACATGAACTCGACATGATGGATTCTTTATTAAACTTTGATTGAGTGTGGCCAAAGTCAGAGGAAACTTGATGAACAAGACATGGAAATAAACTCACGAACCTTGAGATACCTTGAGGAGTAAGCAACAAAACATTGGGCTATTTATGATCAAATAAAGTTTAATGACGCTTGAATATCATACTTTAAGATTATAGGTCACGATGATTTTATGATTAGGATATTGAGAATCAATGGTTGAACATAATTGACTTCGTAAGCACAAATTCTTGTTGAAATAGAAATATCTTGATGTTTTGATTCAAACCCTAACTCGCAAAAGTAGTTAATAACAATGAATTAAGGTCAAATTTCACTAAGTCCATAAATGACTTCTAATGTTTCCAAAATTTTGGTGATCTTCCAAGCATAATTGACTCGACTTATAAAGATAACTTACAGAGGATGTCAAGAAGAGTTACTTTCCTAAAAAATCACTCAAACAAGTTGAAAATGAGTGAGTTGGGATCTTTGATCATGGGTTTGAAATGTTGACTTTCTAGGTCATAGTAATTTGAACCAATTAGGAACCTTTGAACTTTTCTTGCATTTCAAGGCTCATTTAAGAACACATGAACTCGACATGATGGATTCTTTATTAAACTTTGATTGAGTGTGGCCAAAGTCAGAGGAAACTTGATGAACAAGACATGGAAATAAACTCACGAACCTTGAGATACCTTGAGGAGTAAGCAACAAAACATTGGGCTATTTATGATCAAATAAAGTTTAATGACGCTTGAATATCACATACTTTAAGATTATAGGTCACGATGATTTTATGATTAGGATATTGAGAATCAATGGTTGAACATAATTGACTTCGTAAAGCACAAATTTTGTTGAAATAGAAATATCTTGATGTTTTGATTCAAACCCTAACTCGCAAAAGTAGTTGGGCCAATAACATTGAATTAAGGTCAAATTTCACTAAGTCCATAAATGACTTCTAATGTTTCCAAAATTTTGGTGATCTTCCAAGCATAATTGACTCGACTTATAAAGATAACTTACAGAGGATGTCAAGAAGAGTTACTTTCCTAAAAATCACTCAAACAAGTTGAAAATGAGTGAGTTGGGATCTTTGATCATGGGTTTGAAATGTTGACTTTCTAGGTCATAGTAATTTGAACCAATTAGAACCTTTGAACTTTTCTTGCATTTCAAGGCTCATTTAAGAACACATGAACTCGACATGATGGATTCTTTATTAAACTTTGATTGAGTGTGGCCAAAGTCAGTAGGAAACTTGATGAACAAGACATGGAAATAAACTCACGAACCTTGAGATACCTTGAGGAGTAAGCAACAAAACATTGGGCTATTTATGATCAAATAAAGTTTAATGACGCTTGAATATCACATACTTTAAGATTATAGGTCACGATGATTTTATGATTAGGATATTGAGAATCAATGGTTGAACATAATTGACTTCGTAAAGCACAAATTTTGTTGAAATAGAAATATCTTGATGCTCTTGATTCAAACCCTAACTCGCAAAAGTAGTTGGGCCATAATAATGAATTAAGGTCAAATTTCACTAAGTCCATAAATGACTTCTAATGTTTCCAAAATTTTGGTGATCTTCCAAGCATAATTGACTCGACTTATAAAGATAACTTACAGAGGATGTCAAGAAGAGTTACTTTCCTAAAAATTCACTCAAACAAGTTGAAAATGAGTGAGTTGATCTTTGATCATGGGTTTGAAATGTTGACTTTCTAGGTCATAGTAATTTGAACCAATTTGGAACCTTTGAACTTTTCTTGCATTTCAAGGCTCATTTAAGAACACATGAACTCGACATGATGGATTCTTTATTAAACTTTGATTGAGTGTGGCCAAAGTCAGAGGAAACTTGATGAACAAGACATGGAAATAAACTCACGAACCTTGAGATACCTTGAGGAGTAAGCAACAAAACATTGGGCTATTTATGATCAAATAAAGTTTAATGACGCTTGAATATCATATACTTTAAGATTATAGGTCACGATGATTTTATGATTAGGATATTGAGAATCAATGGTTGAACATAATTGACTTCGTAAGCACAAATTTTGTTGAAATAGAAATATCTTGATGTTTTGATTCAAACCCTAACTCGCAAAAGTAGTTGGGCCAATAATGTTGAATTAAGGTCAAATTTCACTAAGTCCATAAATGACTTCTAATGTTTCCAAAATTTTGGTGATCTTCCAAGCATAATTGACTCGACTTATAAAGATAACTTACAGAGGATGTCAAGAAGAGTTACTTTCCTAAAAATTCACTCAAACAAGTTGAAAATGAGTGAGTTGGGATCTTTGATCATGGGTTTGAAATGTTGACTTTCTAGGTCATAGTAATTTGAACCAATTAGGAACCTTTGAACTTTTCTTGCATTTCAAGGCTCATTTAAGAACACATGAACTCGACATGATGGATTCTTTATTAAACTTTGATTGAGTGTGGCCAAAGTCAGAGGAAACTTGATGAACAAGACATGGAAATAAACTCACGAACCTTGAGATACCTTGAGGAGTAAGCAACAAAACATTGGGCTATTTATGATCAAATAAAGTTTAATGACGCTTGAATATCATATACTTTAAGATTATAGGTCACGATGATTTTATGATTAGGATATTGAGAATCAATGGTTGAACATAATTGACTTCAGAAAGCACAAATTCTTGTTGAAATAGAAATATCTTGATGCTCTTGATTCAAACCCTAACTCGCAAAAGTAGTTGGGCCAATAATATTGAATTAAGGTCAAATTTCACTAAGTCCATAAATGACTTCTAATGTTTCCAAAATTTTGGTGATCTTCCAAGCATAATTGACTCTCGACTTATAAAGATAACTTACAGAGGATGTCAAGAAGAGTTACTTTCCTAAAAATTCACTCAAACAAGTTGAAAATGAGTGAGTTGGGATCTTTGATCATGGGTTTGAAATGTTGACTTTCTAGGTCATAGTAATTTGAACCAATTAGGAACCTTTGAACTTTTCTTGCATTTCAAGGCTCATTTAAGAACACATGAACTCGACATGATGGATTCTTTATTAAACTTTGATTGAGTGTGGCCAAAGTCAGAGGAAACTTGATGAACAAGACATGGAAATAAACTCACGAACCTTGAGATACCTTGAGGAGTAAGCAACAAAACATTGGGCTATTTATGATCAAATAAAGTTTAATGACGCTTGAATATCATATACTTTAAGATTATAGGTCACGATGATTTTATGATTAGGATATTGAGAATCAATGGTTGAACATAATTGACTTTAAAGCACAAATTCTTGTTGAAATAGAAATATCTTGATGCTCTTGATTCAAACCCTAACTCGCAAAAGTAGTTGGGCCAATAATTTGAATTAAGGTCAAATTTCACTAAGTCCATAAATGACTTCTAATGTTTCCAAAATTTTGGTGATCTTCCAAGCATAATTGACTCTCGACTTATAAAGATAACTTACAGAGGATGTCAAGAAGAGTTACTTTCCTAAAAAATTCACTCAAACAAGTTGAAAATGAGTGAGTTGGGATCTTTGATCATGGGTTTGAAATGTTGACTTTCTAGGTCATAGTAATTTGAACCAATTAAGAACCTTTGAACTTTTCTTGCATTTCAAGGATCATTTAAGAACACATGAACTCGACATGATGGATTCTTTATTAAACTTTGATTGAGTGTGGCCAAAGTCAGAGGAAACTTGATGAACAAGACATGGAAATAAACTCACGAACCTTGAGATACCTTGAGGAGTAAGCAACAAAACATTGGGCTATTTATGATCAAATAAAGTTTAATGACGCTTGAATATCATATACTTTAAGATTATAGGTCACGATGATTTTATGATTAGGATATTGAGAATCAATGGTTGAACATAATTGACTTCGTAAAGCACAAATTCTTGTTGAAATAGAAATATCTTGATGTTTGATTCAAACCCTAACTCGCAAAAGTAGTCCAATAACAATGAATTAAGGTCAAATTTCACTAAGTCCATAAATGACTTCTAATGTTTCCAAAATTTTGGTGATCTTCCAAGCATAATTGACTCTCGACTTATAAAGATAACTTACAGAGGATGTCAAGAAGAGTTACTTTCCTAAAAATCACTCAAACAAGTTGAAAATGAGTGAGTTGGGATCTTTGATCATGGGTTTGAAATGTTGACTTTCTAGGTCATAGTAATTTGAACCAATTTGGAACCTTTGAACTTTTCTTGCATTTCAAGGCTCATTTAAGAACACATGAACTCGATATGATGGATTCTTTATTAAACTTTGATTGAGTGTGGCCAAAGTCAGGAAACTTGATGAACAAGACATGGAAATAAACTCACGAACCTTGAGATACCTTGAGGAGTAAGCAACAAAACATTGGGCTATTTATGATCAAATAAAGTTTAATGACGCTTGAATATCACATACTTTAAGATTATAGGTCACGATGATTTTATGATTAGGATATTGAGAATCAATGGTTGAACATAATTGACTTCGTAAAGCAAAATTCTTGTTGAAATAGAAATATCTTGATGTTTTGATTCAAACCCTAACTCGCAAAAGTAGTTGGGCCAATAACACTTGAATTAAGGTCAAATTTCACTAAGTCCATAAATGACTTCAAATGTTATCAAAATTTTGGTGATCTTCCAAGCATAATTGACTCTCGACTTATAAAGATTATTTACAGAGGATGTCAAGAAGAGTTACTTTCCTAAAAAAATCACTCAAACAAGTTGAAAATGAGTGAGTTGGGATCTTTGATCATGGGTTTGAAATGTTGACTTTCTAGGTCATAGTAATTTGAACCAATTAGAACCTTTGAACTTTTCTTGCATTTCAAGGCTCATTTAAGAACACATGAACTCGACATGATGGATTCTTTATTAAACTTTGATTGAGTGTGGCCAAAGTAGGAAACTTGATGAACAAGACATGGAAATAAACTCACGAACCTTGAGATACCTTGAGGAGTAAGCAACAAAACATTGGGCTATTTATGATCAAATAAAGTTTAATGACGCTTGAATATCATATACTTTAAGATTATAGGTCACGATGATTTTATGATTAGGATATTGAGAATCAATGGTTGAACATAATTGACTTCGTAAAGCACAAATTTTGTTGAAATAGAAATATCTTGATGCTTTGATTCAAACCCTAACTCGCAAAAGTAGTTGGGCCAATAACATTGAATTAAGGTCAAATTTCACTAAGTCCATAAATGACTTCTAATGTTTCCAAAATTTTGGTGATCTTCCAAGCATAATTGACTCGACTTATAAAGATAACTTACAGAGGATGTCAAGAAGAGTTACTTTCCTAAAAAATCACTCAAACAAGTTGAAAATGAGTGAGTTGGGATCTTTGATCATGGGTTTGAAATGTTGACTAGGTCATAGTAATTTGAACCAATTAAGAACCTTTGAACTTTTCTTGCATTTCAAGGCTCATTTAAGAACACATGAACTCGACATGATGGATTCTTTATTAAACTTTGATTGAGTGTGGCCAAAGTCAGGAAACTTGATGAACAAGACATGGAAATAAACTCACGAACCTTGAGATACCTTGAGGAGTAAGCAACAAAACATTGGGCTATTTATGATCAAATAAAGTTTAATGACGCTTGAATATCACATACTTTAAGATTATAGGTCACGATGATTTTATGATTAGGATATTGAGAATCAATGGTTGAACATAATTGACTTCGTAAAGCACAAATTTTGTTGAAATAGAAATATCTTGATGCTCTTGATTCAAACCCTAACTCGCAAAAGTAGTTGGGCCAATAATGTTGAATTAAGGTCAAATTTCACTAAGTCCATAAATGACTTCTAATGTTTCCAAAATTTTGGTGATCTTCCAAGCATAATTGACTCGACTTATAAAGATAACTTACAGAGGATGTCAAGAAGAGTTACTTTCCTAAAAATCACTCAAACAAGTTGAAAATGAGTGAGTTGGGATCTTTGATCATGGGTTTGAAATGTTGACTTTCTAGGTCATAGTAATTTGAACCAATTTGGAACCTTTGAACTTTTCTTGCATTTCAAGGCTCATTTAAGAACACATGAACTCGATATGATGGATTCTTTATTAAACTTTGATTGAGTGTGGCCAAAGTCTGAGGAAACTTGATGAACAAGACATGGAAATAAACTCACGAACCTTGAGATACCTTGAGGAGTAAGCAACAAAACATTGGGCTATTTATGATCAAATAAAGTTTAATGACGCTTGAATATCACATACTTTAAGATTATAGGTCACGATGATTTTATGATTAGGATATTGAGAATCAATGGTTGAACATAATTGACTTCGTAAAGCACAAATTCTTGTTGAAATAGAAATATCTTGATGCTCTTGATTCAAACCCTAACTCGCAAAAGTAGGGCCAATAATAGTTGAATTAAGGTCAAATTTCACTAAGTCCATAAATGACTTCTAATGTTTCCAAAATTTTGGTGATCTTCCAAGCATAATTGACTCGACTTATAAAGATAACTTACAGAGGATGTCAAGAAGAGTTACTTTCCTAAAAATTCACTCAAACAAGTTGAAAATGAGTGAGTTGGGATCTTTGATCATGGGTTTGAAATGTTGACTTTCTAGGTCATAGTAATTTGAACCAATTTGGAACCTTTGAACTTTTCTTGCATTTCAAGGCTCATTTAAGAACACATGAACTCGACATGATGGATTCTTTATTAAACTTTGATTGAGTGTGGCCAAAGTCAGAGGAAACTTGATGAACAAGACATGGAAATAAACTCACGAACCTTGAGATACCTTGAGGAGTAAGCAACAAAACATTGGGCTATTTATGATCAAATAAAGTTTAATGACGCTTGAATATCACATACTTTAAGATTATAGGTCACGATGATTTTATGATTAGGATATTGAGAATCAATGGTTGAACATAATTGACTTCGTAAAGCACAAATTTTGTTGAAATAGAAATATCTTGATGCTCTTGATTCAAACCCTAACTCGCAAAAGTAGTTAATAATTGAATTAAGGTCAAATTTCACTAAGTCCATAAATGACTTCTAATGTTTCCAAAATTTTGGTGATCTTCCAAGCATAATTGACTCGACTTATAAAGATAACTTACAGAGGATGTCAAGAAGAGTTACTTTCCTAAAAATTCACTCAAACAAGTTGAAAATGAGTGAGTTGGGATCTTTGATCATGGGTTTGAAATGTTGACTTTCTAGGTCATAGTAATTTGAACCAATTAGAACCTTTGAACTTTTCTTGCATTTCAAGGATCATTTAAGAACACATGAACTCGACATGATGGATTCTTTATTAAACTTTGATTGAGTGTGGCCAAAGTCAGAGGAAACTTGATGAACAAGACATGGAAATAAACTCACGAACCTTGAGATACCTTGAGGAGTAAGCAACAAAACATTGGGCTATTTATGATCAAATAAAGTTTAATGACGCTTGAATATCATATACTTTAAGATTATAGGTCACGATGATTTTATGATTAGGATATTGAGAATCAATGGTTGAACATAATTGACTTCGTAAAGCACAAATTTTGTTGAAATAGAAATATCTTGATGCTCTTGATTCAAACCCTAACTCGCAAAAGTAGTTGGGCCAATAACATTGAATTAAGGTCAAATTTCACTAAGTCCATAAATGACTTCTAATGTTTCCAAAATTTTGGTGATCTTCCAAGCATAATTGACTCTCGACTTATAAAGATAACTTACAGAGGATGTCAAGAAGAGTTACTTTCCTAAAAAATCACTCAAACAAGTTGAAAATGAGTGAGTTGGGATCTTTGATCATGGGTTTGAAATGTTGACTTTCTAGGTCATAGTAATTTGAACCAATTTGGAACCTTTGAACTTTTCTTGCATTTCAAGGATCATTTAAGAACACATGAACTCGACATGATGGATTCTTTATTAAACTTTGATTGAGTTGGCCAAAGTCAGAGGAAACTTGATGAACAAGACATGGAAATAAACTCACGAACCTTGAGATACCTTGAGGAGTAAGCAACAAAACATTGGGCTATTTATGATCAAATAAAGTTTAATGACGCTTGAATATCATATACTTTAAGATTATAGGTCACGATGATTTTATGATTAGGATATTGAGAATCAATGGTTGAACATAATTGACTTCGTAAAGCACAAATTCTTGTTGAAATAGAAATATCTTGATGCTCTTGATTCAAACCCTAACTCGCAAAAGTAGTTGGGCCAATAACATTGAATTAAGGTCAAATTTCACTAAGTCCATAAATGACTTCTAATGTTTCCAAAATTTTGGTGATCTTCCAAGCATAATTGACTCTCGACTTATAAAGATAACTTACAGAGGATGTCAAGAAGAGTTACTTTCCTAAAAATCACTCAAACAAGTTGAAAATGAGTGAGTTGGGATCTTTGATCATGGGTTTGAAATGTTGACTTTCTAGGTCATAGTAATTTGAACCAATTAGGAACCTTTGAACTTTTCTTGCATTTCAAGGCTCATTTAAGAACACATGAACTCGACATGATGGATTCTTTATTAAACTTTGATTGAGTGTGGCCAAAGTGTAGGAAACTTGATGAACAAGACATGGAAATAAACTCACGAACCTTGAGATACCTTGAGGAGTAAGCAACAAAACATTGGGCTATTTATGATCAAATAAAGTTTAATGACGCTTGAATATCACATACTTTAAGATTATAGGTCACGATGATTTTATGATTAGGATATTGAGAATCAATGGTTGAACATAATTGACTTCGAAAGCACAAATTTTGTTGAAATAGAAATATCTTGATGCTCTTGATTCAAACCCTAACTCGCAAAAGTAGTCCAATAACATTGAATTAAGGTCAAATTTCACTAAGTCCATAAATGACTTCTAATGTTTCCAAAATTTTGGTGATCTTCCAAGCATAATTGACTCGACTTATAAAGATAACTTACAGAGGATGTCAAGAAGAGTTACTTTCCTAAAAAATCACTCAAACAAGTTGAAAATGAGTGAGTTGGGATCTTTGATCATGGGTTTGAAATGTTGACTTTCTAGGTCATAGTAATTTGAACCAATTAGGAACCTTTGATCTTTTCTTGCATTTCAAGGCTCATTTAAGAACACATGAACTCGACATGATGGATTCTTTATTAAACTTTGATTGAGTTTGGCCAAAGTCAGAGGAAACTTGATGAACAAGACATGGAAATAAACTCACGAACCTTGAGATACCTTGAGGAGTAAGCAACAAAACATTGGGCTATTTATGATCAAATAAAGTTTAATGACGCTTGAATATCACATACTTTAAGATTATAGGTCACGATGATTTTATGATTAGGATATTGAGAATCAATGGTTGAACATAATTGACTTCGTAAAGCACAAATTCTTGTTGAAATAGAAATATCTTGATGTTTTGATTCAAACCCTAACTCGCAAAAGTAGTTAATAATAGTTGAATTAAGGTCAAATTTCACTAAGTCCATAAATGACTTCTAATGTTTCCAAAATTTTGGTGATCTTCCAAGCATAATTGACTCGACTTATAAAGATAACTTACAGAGGATGTCAAGAAGAGTTACTTTCCTAAAAAATCACTCAAACAAGTTGAAAATGAGTGAGTTGGGATCTTTGATCATGGGTTTGAAATGTTGACTTTCTAGGTCATAGTAATTTGAACCAATTAGGAACCTTTGATCTTTTCTTGCATTTCAAGGATCATTTAAGAACACATGAACTCGACATGATGGATTCTTTATTAAACTTTGATTGAGTGTGGCCAAAGTCAGTAGGAAACTTGATGAACAAGACATGGAAATAAACTCACGAACCTTGAGATACCTTGAGGAGTAAGCAACAAAACATTGGGCTATTTATGATCAAATAAAGTTTAATGACGCTTGAATATCACATACTTTAAGATTATAGGTCACGATGATTTTATGATTAGGATATTGAGAATCAATGGTTGAACATAATTGACTTCAGAAAGCACAAATTCTTGTTGAAATAGAAATATCTTGATGCTCTTGATTCAAACCCTAACTCGCAAAAGTAGTTGGGATAACATTGAATTAAGGTCAAATTTCACTAAGTCCATAAATGACTTCTAATGTTTCCAAAATTTTGGTGATCTTCCAAGCATAATTGACTCGACTTATAAAGATAACTTACAGAGGATGTCAAGAAGAGTTACTTTCCTAAAAATTCACTCAAACAAGTTGAAAATGAGTGAGTGGGATCTTTGATCATGGGTTTGAAATGTTGACTTTCTAGGTCATAGTAATTTGAACCAATTTGAACCTTTGAACTTTTCTTGCATTTCAAGGCTCATTTAAGAACACATGAACTCGACATGATGGATTCTTTATTAAACTTTGATTGAGTGTGGCCAAAGTCTGTAGGAAACTTGATGAACAAGACATGGAAATAAACTCACGAACCTTGAGATACCTTGAGGAGTAAGCAACAAAACATTGGGCTATTTATGATCAAATAAAGTTTAATGACGCTTGAATATCATATACTTTAAGATTATAGGTCACGATGATTTTATGATTAGGATATTGAGAATCAATGGTTGAACATAATTGACTTCTTAAAGCACAAATTCTTGTTGAAATAGAAATATCTTGATGCTCTTGATTCAAACCCTAACTCGCAAAAGTAGTTGGGCCAATAATTGAATTAAGGTCAAATTTCACTAAGTCCATAAATGACTTCTAATGTTTCCAAAATTTTGGTGATCTTCCAAGCATAATTGACTCGACTTATAAAGATAACTTACAGAGGATGTCAAGAAGAGTTACTTTCCTAAAAAATCACTCAAACAAGTTGAAAATGAGTGAGTTGGGATCTTTGATCATGGGTTTGAAATGTTGACTTTCTAGGTCATAGTAATTTGAACCAATTTGGAACCTTTGAACTTTTCTTGCATTTCAAGGCTCATTTAAGAACACATGAACTCGACATGATGGATTCTTTATTAAACTTTGATTGAGTGTGGCCAAAGTAGGAAACTTGATGAACAAGACATGGAAATAAACTCACGAACCTTGAGATACCTTGAGGAGTAAGCAACAAAACATTGGGCTATTTATGATCAAATAAAGTTTAATGACGCTTGAATATCACATACTTTAAGATTATAGGTCACGATGATTTTATGATTAGGATATTGAGAATCAATGGTTGAACATAATTGACTTCGAAAGCACAAATTTTGTTGAAATAGAAATATCTTGATGCTCTTGATTCAAACCCTAACTCGCAAAAGTAGTTGGGCCAATAATAATTGAATTAAGGTCAAATTTCACTAAGTCCATAAATGACTTCTAATGTTTCCAAAATTTTGGTGATCTTCCAAGCATAATTGACTCTCGACTTATAAAGATAACTTACAGAGGATGTCAAGAAGAGTTACTTTCCTAAAAAAAAATCACTCAAACAAGTTGAAAATGAGTGAGTTGGGATCTTTTGATCATGGGTTTGAAATGTTGACTTTCTAGGTCATAGTAATTTGAACCAATTTGAACCTTTGAACTTTTCTTGCATTTCAAGGCTCATTTAAGAACACATGAACTCGACATGATGGATTCTTTATTAAACTTTGATTGAGTGTGGCCAAAGTAGGAAACTTGATGAACAAGACATGGAAATAAACTCACGAACCTTGAGATACCTTGAGGAGTAAGCAACAAAACATTGGGCTATTTATGATCAAATAAAGTTTAATGACGCTTGAATATCACATACTTTAAGATTATAGGTCACGATGATTTTATGATTAGGATATTGAGAATCAATGGTTGAACATAATTGACTTCAGAAAGCACAAATTCTTGTTGAAATAGAAATATCTTGATGTCTTGATTCAAACCCTAACTCGCAAAAGTAGTTAATATAAATTGAATTAAGGTCAAATTTCACTAAGTCCATAAATGACTTCTAATGTTTCCAAAATTTTGGTGATCTTCCAAGCATAATTGACTCTCGACTTATAAAGATAACTTACAGAGGATGTCAAGAAGAGTTACTTTCCTAAAAAATCACTCAAACAAGTTGAAAATGAGTGAGTTGGGATCTTTGATCATGGGTTTGAAATGTTGACTTTCTAGGTCATAGTAATTTGAACCAATTAGGAACCTTTGAACTTTTCTTGCATTTCAAGGCTCATTTAAGAACACATGAACTCGACATGATGGATTCTTTATTAAACTTTGATTGAGTTTGGCCAAAGTGAGGAAACTTGATGAACAAGACATGGAAATAAACTCAAACGAACCTTGAGGAGTAAGCAACAAAACATTGGGCTATTTATGATCAAATAAAGTTTAATGACGCTTGAATATCACATACTTTAAGATTATAGGTCACGATGATTTTATGATTAGGATATTGAGAATCAATGGTTGAACATAATTGACTTTAAAGCACAAATTCTTGTTGAAATAGAAATATCTTGATGCTTTGATTCAAACCCTAACTCGCAAAAGTAGTTGGGCCAATAATTTGAATTAAGGTCAAATTTCACTAAGTCCATAAATGACTTCTAAT
This sequence comes from Vicia sativa, assembly GCA_021764765.1. Classification (NCBI taxonomy): domain Eukaryota; kingdom Viridiplantae; phylum Streptophyta; class Magnoliopsida; order Fabales; family Fabaceae; genus Vicia; species Vicia sativa. The sequence goes on from CM038794.1 coordinate 37,705,719, forward strand.
GTTTCCAAAATTTTGGTGATCTTCCAAGCATAATTGACTCGACTTATAAAGATAACTTACAGAGGATGTCAAGAAGAGTTACTTTCCTAAAAAATCACTCAAACAAGTTGAAAATGAGTGAGTTGGGATCTTTGATCATGGGTTTGAAATGTTGACTTTCTAGGTCATAGTAATTTGAACCAATTTGGAACCTTTGAACTTTTCTTGCATTTCAAGGCTCATTTAAGAACACATGAACTCGATATGATGGATTCTTTATTAAACTTTGATTGAGTGTGGCCAAAGTCAGAGGAAACTTGATGAACAAGACATGGAAATAAACTCACGAACCTTGAGATACCTTGAGGAGTAAGCAACAAAACATTGGGCTATTTATGATCAAATAAAGTTTAATGACGCTTGAATATCACATACTTTAAGATTATAGGTCACGATGATTTTATGATTAGGATATTGAGAATCAATGGTTGAACATAATTGACTTCGAAAGCACAAATTTTGTTGAAATAGAAATATCTTGATGCTCTTGATTCAAACCCTAACTCGCAAAAGTAGTTGGGCCAATAATAATTGAATTAAGGTCAAATTTCACTAAGTCCATAAATGACTTCTAATGTTTCCAAAATTTTGGTGATCTTCCAAGCATAATTGACTCGACTTATAAAGATAACTTACAGAGGATGTCAAGAAGAGTTACTTTCCTAAAAAATCACTCAAACAAGTTGAAAATGAGTGAGTTGGGATCTTTGATCATGGGTTTGAAATGTTGACTTTCTAGGTCATAGTAATTTGAACCAATTTGGAACCTTTGAACTTTTCTTGCATTTCAAGGCTCATTTAAGAACACATGAACTCGACATGATGGATTCTTTATTAAACTTTGATTGAGTGTGGCCAAAGCTGTAGGAAACTTGATGAACAAGACATGGAAATAAACTCACGAACCTTGAGATACCTTGAGGAGTAAGCAACAAAACATTGGGCTATTTATGATCAAATAAAGTTTAATGACGCTTGAATATCATATACTTTAAGATTATAGGTCACGATGATTTTATGATTAGGATATTGAGAATCAATGGTTGAACATAATTGACTTCAGAAAGCACAAATTCTTGTTGAAATAGAAATATCTTGATGCTCTTGATTCAAACCCTAACTCGCAAAAGTAGTTGGGCCATAATAATTGAATTAAGGTCAAATTTCACTAAGTCCATAAATGACTTCTAATGTTTCCAAAATTTTGGTGATCTTCCAAGCATAATTGACTCGACTTATAAAGATAACTTACAGAGGATGTCAAGAAGAGTTACTTTCCTAAAAATTCACTCAAACAAGTTGAAAATGAGTGAGTTGGGATCTTTGATCATGGGTTTGAAATGTTGACTTTCTAGGTCATAGTAATTTGAACCAATTAGGAACCTTTGAACTTTTCTTGCATTTCAAGGCTCATTTAAGAACACATGAACTCGACATGATGGATTCTTTATTAAACTTTGATTGAGTGTGCCAAAGTCAGGAAACTTGATGAACAAGACATGGAAATAAACTCACGAACCTTGAGATACCTTGAGGAGTAAGCAACAAAACATTGGGCTATTTATGATCAAATAAAGTTTAATGACGCTTGAATATCATATACTTTAAGATTATAGGTCACGATGATTTTATGATTAGGATATTGAGAATCAATGGTTGAACATAATTGACTTCAAAGCACAAATTCTTGTTGAAATAGAAATATCTTGATGTCTTGATTCAAACCCTAACTCGCAAAAGTAGTTGGGCCAATAACAGTTGAATTAAGGTCAAATTTCACTAAGTCCATAAATGACTTCTAATGTTTCCAAAATTTTGGTGATCTTCCAAGCATAATTGACTCGACTTATAAAGATAACTTACAGAGGATGTCAAGAAGAGTTACTTTCCTAAAAAATCACTCAAACAAGTTGAAAATGAGTGAGTTGGGATCTTTGATCATGGTTTGAAATGTTGACTTTCTAGGTCATAGTAATTTGAACCAATTTGGAACCTTTGAACTTTTCTTGCATTTCAAGGCTCATTTAAGAACACATGAACTCGACATGATGGATTCTTTATTAAACTTTGATTGAGTGTGGCCAAAGTCAGGAAACTTGATGAACAAGACATGGAAATAAACTCACGAACCTTGAGATACCTTGAGGAGTAAGCAACAAAACATTGGGCTATTTATGATCAAATAAAGTTTAATGACGCTTGAATATCACATACTTTAAGATTATAGGTCACGATGATTTTATGATTAGGATATTGAGAATCAATGGTTGAACATAATTGACTTCAGAAAGCACAAATTCTTGTTGAAATAGAAATATCTTGATGCTCTTGATTCAAACCCTAACTCGCAAAAGTAGTTGGGCCAATACTAGTTGAATTAAGGTCAAATTTCACTAAGTCCATAAATGACTTCAAATGTTTCCAAAATTTTGGTGATCTTCCAAGCATAATTGACTCGACTTATAAAGATAACTTACAGAGGATGTCAAGAAGAGTTACTTTCCTAAAAAATCACTCAAACAAGTTGAAAATGAGTGAGTTGGGATCTTTGATCATGGGTTTGAAATGTTGACTTACTAGGTCATAGTAATTTGAACCAATTTGGAACCTTTGAACTTTTCTTGCATTTCAAGGCTCATTTAAGAACACATGAACTCGACATGATGGATTCTTTATTAAACTTTGATTGAGTGTGGCCAAAGTCAGTAGGAAACTTGATGAACAAGACATGGAAATAAACTCACGAACCTTGAGATACCTTGAGGAGTAAGCAACAAAACATTGGGCTATTTATGATCAAATAAAGTTTAATGACGCTTGAATATCACATACTTTAAGATTATAGGTCACGATGATTTTATGATTAGGATATTGAGAATCAATGGTTGAACATAATTGACTTCAAAGCACAAATTCTTGTTGAAATAGAAATATCTTGATGCTCTTGATTCAAACCCTAACTCGCAAAAGTAGTTGGGCCAATAATAATTGAATTAAGGTCAAATTTCACTAAGTCCATAAATGACTTCTAATGTTTCCAAAATTTTGGTGATCTTCCAAGCATAATTGACTCGACTTATAAAGATAACTTACGGAGGATGTCAAGAAGAGTTACTTTCCTAAAAAATCACTCAAACAAGTTGAAAATGAGTGAGTGGGATCTTTTGATCATGGGATTGAAATGTTGACTTTCTAGGTCATAGTAATTTGAACCAATTTGGAACCTTTGAACTTTTCTTGCATTTCAAGGCTCATTTAAGAACACATGAACTCGACATGATGGATTCTTTATTAAACTTTGATTGAGTGTGGCCAAAGTCAGTAGGAAACTTGATGAACAAGACATGGAAATAAACTCACGAACCTTGAGATACCTTGAGGAGTAAGCAACAAAACATTGGGCTATTTATGATCAAATAAAGTTTAATGACGCTTGAATATCACATACTTTAAGATTATAGGTCACGATGATTTTATGATTAGGATATTGAGAATCAATGGTTGAACATAATTGACTTCGTAAAGCACAAATTTTGTTGAAATAGAAATATCTTGATGCTCTTGATTCAAACCCTAACTCGCAAAGTAGTTGGCCGATAAATTGAATTAAGGTCAAATTTCACTAAGTCCATAAATGACTTCTAATGTTTCCAAAATTTTGGTGATCTTCCAAGCATAATTGACTCTCGACTTATAAAGATAACTTACAGAGGATGTCAAGAAGAGTTACTTTCCTAAGAAAAATCACTCAAACAAGTTGAAAAATGAGTGAGTTGGGATCTTTTGATCATGGGTTTGAAATGTTGACTTACTAGGTCATAGTAATTTGAACCAATTTGGAACCTTTGAACTTTTCTTGCATTTCAAGGCTCATTTAAGAACACATGAACTCGACATGATGGATTCTTTATTAAACTTTGATTGAGTGTGGCCAAAGCTGTAGGAAACTTGATGAACAAGACATGGAAATAAACTCACGAACCTTAGGATACCTTGAGGAGTAAGCAACAAAATATTGGGCTATTTATGATCAAATAAAGTTTAATGACGCTTGAATATCACATACTTTAAGATTAATTGCTTCAATCAAGTGTATGTGCAAAAATGTTACATCTCAATACAATAATGTTCATAAATCAAGCCTTATTTCAAAGAAATTCCAAGCAATTGATCAAGATGTGAATTCAGCAAAACAATTGCAAGTAATTCCTCAAATCAATTTCAAGAAAAATCACTTTTGAAAAATCACTTAAAATAAGTGATTATGTGAAGAATCACTTACTTGTTAAAGCTTGAAATTGGAGAAGAATTGAAGAATTGACAAGGTGAGGGGAGGAGACGACACGTGACAGCAGTGGGGGAGTGGAGTTCAGCTGAGGGGCAGCGGTGGTCAGAGTAGGAGCAAGGAGGAGCAGATGGTGGCTTGATGAAGAAGCTTCAATTTCCCTTTGTTTTTGTTCTTGAGTGTTGAGAGAAAAAGAGAGAAAAAGTGAGTTTGGAGTGTGAAATTTAGCAAATGATTTTCTTCTCATCTACTTTGTGAGAGGAAAAATATATTTATAGGTGAAAAAATTGGGCTTTAGAGTGCCTTGGATCCACCATTAGGCCCAAATTGCGATTATCCGAATTATTTTCGTACACAGTCCAAAACAGCCAAATCTGTGCGAAATTTGAACTCAGTCACAACACGAAAAACGTCAGGAACGAATTGCTTGCATGAGTCAAAATTTCGACTCAATCGGACAAACGGTTGAGGAGATATGAATTTTTGAAGTTTCAGCACACTTTTCGGGCATCTGACACGTGCAAAATTTTATTTGCGTCGCTTGGAGAAATTGCTTTGAACGAGGATCTTCTTATCAAAATCTGAACTCGGAGTCTCCGTAACAAATGAAGCCAACTAAAATTGTGAACTTTTGGCACTGGTCCTACCTCGTTTCGATAAAAATAGAGCGAGATATGATTTTTCGAACATGGCATATCAGATGAAAAATGCTCGGTTCGTCTCAAAATCGACTTCAAAGAATAAAAAATTGCTCTTGATTGGTAAGGAATTGGATCTGGACTTGCTAATGAAAGTCGGAGAGGACTTCGATAGGGAATTTTAGACACCGACTGCCCTTTCATGTTCCACCAGAGTTATGACCTTTTAGCGTGATCGAACACGGTCCAGCACTAAAATTTAGTTTATCCCACCCGAAAGATCAATTTCTTTAGAGACTTTCCTCACACAATTTGCTAATGACTTGTGAACGAAAGTTGTAGATAATAGTGAGAGGGACTTGTCAAAATAAAATCATCAAAAAACACCCGACGAGCCGAGAGTTATGCCTTCCGGAGCACCCGAAATGGACCGAAAACCCAAAATTCGTTTTATTAAGAAATGAACCAATAAAGTCTTTTTTTCTCGACAAAACGACCTCCGATCTAAATAGGTAAACTGGAGAACATATTGATATGATCCTAATTCCTGTAGAATCAAACCAAAATGACCTTATGACCAAAAAATCTTGCCTCAAGCATACAAACCGAAAAAATATCGATTTTGGCTTGAAATGATCTGGGATAGCCGAAACACACAATTTCTTCCACAATTCGAGATACCATGAACCTGGTAACCACATGATCAATGTTATGCATGTATGTTTATGGTAATGAAACTATAAGCCAGAAATACTGAAATGAAGAGGATAAATTTTGGGGTACAACAAGCATACAGCCAATCAAACATCTTTTTCCAGATCTCTATGGCAAAGGTGCAGTCAAACAACAAATGCAGAACAAATTCCAATTTACCACACTTTTATTTTTAAAATGTAATAAATAGATAAATAAGAAAAATAAAATTGTTTTACCAGAGTAGTTTAGTATTTTTAAAAGAAAGACATATTTTTAAAATAAAATAAAATTGTCTCAATTTTTCAATTTTAAAAAGAAAACATCAATAATATATATTTCAATTATTCATATATTATCTTAAAAATAATTATATTCTAAATTAAAATAAATTTCTAAAGAAAAATATTAAATACATAAATAATTAAAAAACAACACATTTTTCTCGTGTTTGGATTCATACATTATTTTAAATATATTTACTTTTATTTTCTTTAATTGTAAAAATATAATAACACGTATTCACATGTATTTTTCTTGGTTAGTAGAGCGATCACATGGTACTGTGTGTTACTTGTCCGCACACAAATTTTGGTTTAGTTACCCGTGCATTCACACAATACTTATGTGTTAGCCATGCACTCACATTGATTTTAACCTAATTATCCATGCGCTAGACGGTACTAGTGTGTTACCCGTGTTTTGTGATACTGTGTGATATATGTGCTTTTGTTATCATATGTTACCCATTTGCTGACATATTTTTAAAATAAAAAGAAAAATATTTTACCAAAATTGTTTTATATCACAAATGTATATTCAATTTTCCATATATTTTATAAAAGAAATATTATATCTAAAATTAAAGAAGGTTACCTTATCAATGCTTCAACGTGGTTAGGGTTGTATGATGATAAAACTCAATTTGGAAGATGAACTTGTGGGTTTAAATTGAATGGAAATTGGGTTCTACTATATACATAATAGATATTAGGTTTAAGTCGTGGAATCACTGAGTTATATGGCACTACTCAAAAAACTCAAATTAGGGACGGAAATTTGTGAGGGAAGTAAATCCCTCACTAATTTCAATGGATTTAGTGAGGGAAAACTATATATATGATAAATTATTAATGACTAACAATTAACAAAGAAATTTGTGAGAGAATTTTTTCGTCACTAAAAATCCCTCGTAAAATCTCTCACAAAATTGATAAAAGTAAATTCATTAAACTTTGTATAAATATTTTCGTCATAAATTCCCTCATAACTGTGAAATATTTTTTGTGAGGGAAATATTTTCGTCATAAATTCCCTAATATATTATTTATATAAAATAAATTAAAATTAAAATTCGTTGAGTGACATTGTAATTTTTTATAGGCAGTAACTTAATTTTAATTTTCCTCTCCCACATAGATTATAAGACCCATATATTTTATTATTTATTAAATTTATATATTTAATTATTTTTAAAGTTTAAAAAATGAAAAAAAAATTATATTTTTTATTATTTTATTTCAGGAACATATATAATAAAGATTTTTAGTGGGTTGGTTATAAAAATTATTATCATATTTATGTTATTTTAAATAGTTTTATAGAGTATAGTGTCAAGTTATTATTTCACTAAAATGTTGTAGTTGTAGACAATTGAAGGAAAATTAGAAGTGGATATATGGCCTATGTACTTATGATGTTTTTCTTTATATTTTGATAATAATTATGTGTGACAATTATAAATTATATTTATAAAATGTTTAATAAATCTTATAATTTTTAATTTTATTTGATATAATAAATGTATTTATCAAAAACATTAGTGAGGGAATTGGAAATATCTCATAAATTAAAGAGGGAAATTGAAATGTCATTAATTAGTGAGGGAAAGTGAAATTCTTCTATAATTACTGACGAAATTTTAAAATGAACAATATAGCTTTAGTTAATTTTTAGTGACGACTATATTTTAATTTGTGACGGATTTTTACCTTCTCTAATTTTTTTTTTTTTTTTAGTGTGGGAAGTTGTGAGCTTTGAACGGGAAGATGAAAATTTTCACGGTTTAAATGGGTAGTTTTGAGGCTTCTACAATCAATGTGACTTTTCATTGTTCAAAAGCAATGTTAATGTGCACTTTGTCATCACATGTAACGTTAATGATTAGATTTAGGTAATATGAAATGGAATTTGTGTTGATAGTTAATAATAATATAAAATTAAAAATTAAAAATATAACAAAAACTATTGGCATGACGTCAGATGCATTTATGATCAAATGCATGTAATTGTAGGACAATACAATTAGTCCTTTATACCTTTGAAATTAGATTAGATAAAATATTTAATTAAATGGGTTAACTTGGAATTATCATATACACTTTACTTTTTATATATTTATAGTAGATAATAAATTATATATATGTACAAAATTAAAATTAAAAGGTCCATAACTTTGAAAAGTAAAAGAAAACGAAATCAAATATTGGATGCAAACACAATATAACTCAATGACAGCTCAAGTAACATTCTAGTGGTTGCTTGGATCTTTTGCAGGTCAAAAAATTCATTCTTACCTAGTCTCTCCTCCTAGATTAGGTAGTGTACACGAATACATTTACACTCGTTCATAGTGCACTTCACAATAAAAGGAAACTTACACATGCTCTTTTCACAATCATTATCGTTGATACAAAGTGCTGAGGAGAATAAATAGAATATAAGAATGTTAATAAAAAATGTATAAGAAATTGTGTATGGAATATGGAAATTTTAGAAGGACAGAAAAATTGATTACCATCAACCTCCATTGTAACAAGAAATAGTGAAATAAATAGGATAGTAGGATAAACAAACTTAAGAATATTAGCCATATTTCCTCCTCTTGAAGGTAGAAAATAGAAATGAAATTATCACTTCATTATGTAAAAATATCGTGTTCTCTCTACATCAATTAAATAAATTAGTATTTTTTGAGTCTCTTTAGTATATCAATGAGTTGCATTTGTCCTTTTAATACACTTAATAACCAAGCCACATAAAATCTTATAATCATAAGAATTTCCTCCCTTTTTAAACCTTTCGTGATATATAAGGGCAAAATCATAAAATATCAATAATGTCGTAGGGTCGGAAATTTATTGTGTGAAAATAGTTACACCAGTTTTGATTTAATGGTTGTTAATTAACCGTTAAATATTCGTATCATATTTATTAAAATAATGTCTTTTTCTTTGATAATAAATAAAATTTATTTTTTCAAATCATAATATCTTACTTTTATAAAATGAAAAAAAAATTCTTCCACTTTTTCTATCAACTAAAAAAAAATTATTATTTTTATTGAAAAATAGGATTCTAAATATTATTTAAAAGAACCACAATTCTAAATAATAAAAATTCTCCTTATTGTTAAACTAATTTATATTTTTTTAATTGAATTATATTCCGTTCATTTCAAATAAATACTGAGTGATGCATTTTTATATTGATCATGAAGTAACAATAGAAATGTGAAATAAAAGAATTAAATAATTATGACTATATAAAATATAGTTGTTAATTAAAATAAATTTTAATATATAAAATCAAATTTGTTTAAAAATATTTTAAATTTAGAGTATATATATTTTATGGTCTAATTTAAGCAAATAAAAAATAATAGAAAAATTTAATGAAAACAAATTTTATTAAAAAATACATCAACTATCTTACATAAGAAAATTAATACTACCATTATCAATAAATTACCCTTCTCATTATATTATTTTACACACTAAAATATCCATAATGGTAATTAGATAAATAATAATCACTTAAGCCAATATCCACTTCCAAAACGCCATGTGTACAATTTCCATTGGTTGAGGCAATTTAAACTTACTTTTCATTTGTTCTTCTTTTCTTCCTCACTTTAACCATTGTACTCTTCCATTTCTCTTTCCACTTTTCACTTGTATCAAAATCATATTTTCTCCTCCTCTATCGTCTCTCCACCTACTATCAGCTCCATCTTTTCTTTAATATCCTTTCCAACATTTCATCCTCAGAAACAAGATAAGATATACATCTATGTGTTCTCAGCTTCAATAGCCTTTCACAGTTCATCGTGTTCTCACCTTCAATATTTTGTTTTTACGGTTTCAGATTTTGAAGTTTATCTTTTGGTTTGAGTATTGCAGCTTTCATCTTTTTGTTCGGGTATTGAAGCTTTCATCTTTTGATTTGGGTATTGAAGTTTATCGTTTTTACGGGTTCGTTGTAAGCTTTCATCTGCCTAGGTTACATGGTTTTCCTTTGGTTTACATAGTTTTCATTTTTAGTTTTCCCGTTTTTGAAGTTTATCTTTTGGCTTGGTTTTCATTGTTTTTGATTTATTGTATTATGATGTCTGGTTTTCATAGTTTGTTTTAAACTTACACGGTATGGTATTAATGGTTTGTTATAATCTAACCTATTGCGATTTCTTAAAGTTTTCTAATCTTGTGTTTATAGTTCTGCATTTTTTGAAGTTTATCTTTATGTATGGTTTTCATAGTTTTCAATAGATGAAGTTTTTACGTATCATTTTTTGAAGGCTGCGTTTTTGGAAATTGCTGATTTTGTTTGTCAACTAATTGGTTTCAGCAATGTTGTAGATTTACAATGTTGTTTTTTTCTCAAAGGTTGCATTTTTACACTATTCTGTATGTATTTCTGATGTTTCATTTTATACGTTTTGTTTTACATTTCATAGCATCATGTTGAGACTCGACATTTTGATATCTAATTTACAAAAGGGTAACAATGTCTTGAAGCTTGTTGTTCATATTGCTCAAATATGGATTGTGAAAAAACGAAATGGACATGAGTATTTTGAAGCTATTCTACAAGGCATAAAGGTGTACAATTTTGTTTCAATCATTTAATTTCTTTCATGTTGATACTGCCAAAAACTTTGCTAATATATAGTACAAGTCCAGTTTCAAACCTATTGCTAATTTCTTAGCTGGGTCATTTAAACCTTCCTGATTATACGGTAATGCTTATAACAATATTTGTGCATCCTTTTTCCCCAACGTACTTATGTGTATTACGTCGCGCTTTACCATTTTGATGTTTTGCCCTTGATTTACCTCAACATCCATTTTTTCATTCATTTATAGAAATGGCATGTAACCGCCGATTTTTGCAATTTCCATTAGGTATTAAATCGAAATTGAGGCTGAGTATGATAAAATCGAAATCGAAAGGGTTGCTTTGTCTTTTGGGAATTGGGACAAGGACTGCATTTCATATGTTTCCCTGACTGCACATGCTCTAAGGAAAATTATGAAAAAGGTTATTTTTTCTACTTATTGTCAAAATCTATATTAATGCTTTTGACAAACTCTGCTGAAACAAACTTACTTTATCTTGGGACAGCAATGGTGTCATGTAATGGTATGCTGGCATATGCATATATTACAAAAATGTAACTTTTATAAACACTTTTGTTATTAACTTCTATTGGACTTGAGGTGTCAATTACAAAAATGTAAGTTTCTTGGAATCACTAGATTTCTCATATATTCTACATCATTTTATTTCAGTTTACTCTTTACTTTCAAACATTTCAATTCACATCATTTTAGTTCATTTCAATTCAGTTCACATCATGTCAATAATGGTTTACTCCTATATTACTATTTCATTAGGTATAAAATAGAAATAGAGGTTGATTATGACAACAAAATAGGTTGTTTTGTTTTTTGGCACAAGGTATTTATCCATGCGACAAATGAACGCACATGATCTAAGGCATATTATGAAGATGGTCTGTATATCCCTACACTGTGACAATACCTGGAAAATTGATTTGTGCACATGATCTATGCCATAAATTCGCCTTAAACAACTAGTTTTTTTCTGCATTTATCTCCTTTCATGGTATTTCCCCTATTGTTAAGTTCTTATATCCTTCTACTATCTAAGTTTATCTTCATTTAATGGTTGTCATGGAGTGCTTCTAATTTCAAGCTTTATCTGTATTTTTTGTTGTAACGGTTTGCTTATACTGTCAACAAAGACATGCATTTCAATATGATATTATAAGACTAAGAGCAAATATATTTGCATGTTTTTGTGTGTGTCATCATATGAACATACTAACATGTGTACTTCCTACTGTTTTGACTATTCCTACTCACATACATGACATTAAATATATTACACATATTTATGTTTCTTCCATGAACCACACATTTCTCATGCTTTTTACCTACTTACATCTACTTCTAATTCAACTGTGTTCATAATTTATTGCTCATATCAATGTTCTAGACCGACGAAGATAATCCAAATATCTACCAGATTCACCTTGATAGTCTTATATTTGCCATTTTCTCTAAATGTTAAAGTAAAAGATATTGTTCTAAACATACCTATCCCCAACAACCAGCCTTTACCTCCAACAAATGATCCTTCTCTAAGAATTGGTACAAGGTTGTTTCTTATATTCATCCAACATGTTAAGCTCCAACAATACCCCGTCTAAGAGGATTTCACAAGAAACAAAGTTGGAAGCACTTGCATACCCAGATTTCTTGTCGCCTAAGCTATCTGCCACCAAGAGTGCCAAACATACCAAAACTGAATGATTGCAACACCAAGCACTATTTTTAGCAAACTCATTATATATTTGTAGTTTTGGCACATCACTAATGAATGTGTAGGTATTAATCCAAACTTCAACATATCTTTTGCTAACTATTGATGATAAACCTTTATAATATGGTACTACCGTTTTTTTCCTTTTAGGAATAAAGCTCTAAGTGTTTGAATTACGTTTCCCTTTGAACAACTTTAATCAATATCATGTGCTAATGTGTCATCCATTTATATAATAGGATTCTATGTCTTTCAAAGTTTCATGCTATATAAAAATACTCTCTTTTACAAATTGCACCATCAATTGTTAATTGTTTTCCCATTTAAGAACATATCGTTACTACTTTGTTCTTATGACATCCACCTCTTACAACATTGCCTCAAGCCAATCAATTGTATTTCGATCTTATACGTGACTCTAAATACATATAATTAACAAATGCCAATACAATTTCTCCAATTACTTTCTTAAATTTCTAATTAAATTTTTTATTCTACCATCCATCACATTTCATCCAACTTTATAAATTTGTGTCTTTTAATAATATTTGCAAATCACACCCATTTCTAAATTACATGGAATCGTCCATGGTACACTCTCCACTTTATATGTTACTAAATTTCATCTACAATGTCTTCACACCATATTACTTTCAACTTGTTTTTAGTTTTTTTTCCACTCAATTCATGTCACTACTTGTCATAATATTTTTTCAAAGTTGCCGAGTTTTTTCCAAAGCATGTCATTTTCTAGCTTTAAAGCATACCTTATAAAGTCTAAGGTCGGCCTACATCAGCCTAAAATGATGAACATCACATCATCAACCACCAAGTATATTTGAAGTTGTGAAGGAGATACGACTTCTATCACAGGTTTTTAGACATAGTTGTTTAAAATTGTGTTTTTAAATATCACTCTTCTCTAGAGCGAATTTTTTCTTCAATTGCCATATTCCCAAATCAAATTTCCCAAACTGCCACACCTGAAAAAATATTTCCCAAACTGCCACGTGGGTTCCACCTTTTCTCCATTTGAAATGGAGAAAGGGTTTTTTATTATTTTTTTTTCATTTTTTTTTCTGATAAATATTTAAATGATTTTTTAATATATTTTTATTAAATAATTAATTAGATATAATTAATATACTATTTAATAATTAATAATTAATTAAAATATAATTTTAAATAATAATAATTAATTAAAATTTAATTAAACATAATTTTAAATAATAATAATATAAATAATAATAATTAATTAAAATTTAATTAAACATAATTTTAAATAATGATAATATAAATAATAATAATTATACAAAATTTAATTAAAAATAATATAAATAATAATAATTATACAAAATTTAATTAAACATATATAAATAATAATAATTATACAAATTATTATTGATGTTGGTGTTGATGATGCAAACGAGAACCGAATGACAATGATGCGATCGAAACACGAAAACCAAAACCATATTGTTGTGTTGGTTGAGTCTCTTGTGTTGGATCCGGGGCGTGAATTTTCTTGGGGAGCGTTATCTTGTGTTGGAGCCACGGTGGATGTTGAGCAAAACCATTTCTTGAAATTCAAAATCACTAACATTATGATGTAGACCAAAATTGAGACTTGGTTGGGTGTCCGGATCGGTTGTGGGTGATGATGGTAGGAATATAAGATGACATGGTTGGTTCGATGTTAGAGGTTGATGGGTTATGTTGGGAGTATGGGAGTAAAAGTTTGGTGGATGAATAGGTGTGAAGTGCATGGTTGACGGTTGTATGTTTGACTTTCATATGAATAGTTTGATTGAGAGTGATATGAGGTATTTTGTGTGTTTGATGTTTGTTGTTGAAAATAGTATGGGGTAGGAGTTTGTAGTGGAATAATGTGGTTAGGAGTTTGTTGTTGGGAATAGTTGGGTTAGGAGATTGTTGTTGGGAATAGTGGGGTTGGGGTTTGTTGTTGTGAAGAGGTGAGGGTTTGTTGTTGTTGGTATGGTTGTTGGGATAGTTTGGCTGTGATTTTGATGTTGGTTGGGTTGTGGGAAATGTTCGTATTAGGATTTTGACGAGGATTAATGAGAAAATGCTCGCACGATGCAAATCTATGTGGCGATTGTTTATACCATTGCATGTACTCATTTGAATGTTGAAGGTCTTCAACATTTTCAATAACTCGATCTTCATCCATATCCACAATTGATTCATCCAACATAATTGCTCCTCCCGTAAAGTTGGATCCATGGATGACTACGTGATTTATTCGTGTTCATTTTGTGGTGTTCTCATGGCATCGAGGAACTTGAGGTATATCTTGGGCAATGCCAAATTGTAGCTTGACCTATCTGTTGATGCATTTCAACAAGATAAAAACAGATTAGAAATGTTGTCATCGGGAAGAGGATACACGATAATTGCATGAAAGGGATTGTCAAGAAGTAGAAGAGTCCAGCAGTTATAATGTGTTGAACTTTGATCGTGAAAGACACTATTTTGTGGTACAAGAGACGATTCATAATAAACATGGTCGCCACCTAGTTATTTCAACGCAACCTCCACAAACAAACATGGACTGTGGAAATTTCAAACATTTCACGGTCTTGCTCCCACGATATGCATTGTTCTAGCATCAACCACGATTATACTTCATTTATTCCTCCAAGATATACGGTTCTATATCAAAGTTTATTTAGATGAGCGGTCCTCCCAAAGAAGAAAAATGGCTCGAATATCTAGGCCTACAATCATACATGATGAAACGATGCGATTTAAACAAAAGGTCGCCCAAGAGTACTCGCATTAGAACCGAATGGACACGGTTGATAAAATCAAAAGAAGATATGGTATATGTCAAGGACTTCATATGCGCAAAAATATATGCGCCAATGTCATAGGCCTTCTAATTAGTTATACCTACTTAATTTTTAATTTTAATAATTTTAATAATTTGTATAATTATTATTATTTATATTATGTTTAATTAAATTTTGTATAATTATTATTATTTATATTATTTTAATTAAATTTTGTATAATTATTATTATTTATATTATCATTATTTAAAATTATGTTTAATTAAATTTTAATTAATTATTATTATTTATATTATCATTATTTAAAATTATGTTTAATTAAATTTTAATTAATTATTATTATTTAAAATTATATTTTAATTAATTATTAATTATTAAATAGTATATTAATTATATCTAATTAATTATTTAATAAAAATATATTAAAAAATCATTTAAATATTTATTAGAAAAAACGAAAAAATAATAAAACCCTTTCTCCATTTCAAATGGAAAAAGGTATCCATGTGATTTGGAAAATATTTTTCAAAGTGGCATTTGACAAATTTGATTTGAGAATGTGGCAATTGGGGAAAAAATTCCCTCAAAAGCTCATGTCTACATCATTATGACATTGTACCTGCTAAATAAAAATAACACCCTATCTACCGCCAACAATACACTATTGAATAGAAAACTTGGTGTCTATACCAACTGAATGATACCCTGCTATCCAAGGTGTATCTTTTAAACCTAATATTTTTACTGCAATGTGAACTAAGCCAATTGAAAACTAAATTCTCTAAGATGTAATAGTTACTTCAATGTATTGTGTCCACTGTCAATTTATTTAATTAAATTGTAGATCATAAATCCTGTCGGATTCGACTTTTTCTTTTCAATACGGAAAGTCAACCATTGGGTCAAAAAATTAGCTAGCATCTTATTTGAAATGGAGTTGTTTATGTCTTCTTCAACTCATCTTTTTATAGAGAATCTAAGGTATTAATTTCTTCTTCAACTCAGCAAGCTATTTTTAAGTAGGATAACACTGTAGAATCCATACTCTTTTTCTATCCTATTTCTTCTACACGATTTTAGTTTAATTAAGTTACCATGTTATTAATGAAATTTTCCAACATGTACTACTCCCTTATGAATGTCAATTTCTGAGTTGCAATTTATCAGAGGTCTATTCATATAACTTACTTTGCCTTTGAAAATCCTATAAAGATAACTATCTTAACACACATTTACTTCTAATTCATGTCTGACCCTATGGTTTTAAAGAATTTAATGGTATGTCAAGCCACACAACCAGTTCAAAATTATCTTCAATAGTATAATTACATTAGATAAGGACTTTTATGACTTCTATCTACCAAAAAATGACATTATAAGTTTTGACTTGTAGTGCAACTGTCATAAGTAACACTAATAAATGAAATATTAGTATGATCAAGTTGGCCCAATTAAATTGGAGGTCCTTTCTTATTTTAAATATAGATACAAATTTTTAAAATAAATTATAATAATTAAAAATAATACATTAAAAATATAATTATATATTAATAAAAAAATAATTATAATTATTTTTTCTTTGATTAGTCACAATTTTTTAATGTATTGAATTTGGTTATTCTCATAACTTTTTCTGGGGATTTATAAGATATTTTTATAACAATTTTTTAAATTTAGTAATATAAATATAAAAAATATATAAATTTTATAATTTTTGAACCTCTAAAATTTAGGACCTCTGTACTGTAGAGGCTGCTCTTGCAAGGGCCCGGCCTAAGGATGAATATAAAAATAGAGTATATAATTTGTAGCAATATATTACAAATACATTGTAGCCGGTAAAATATGTTAACTGGAATGAAAATTCATTTCAAATCTTCAATGTCTATATTAATGTCTTTCCGATGCACCAATATGTTGTATCTATAGGTAGTTTATTCTATTGAAATATGAAATTGACATTGTAAATTGAAATTGTCATAGGAGTCTCAAAGATATGTTGTTTTCTACTCTTAATGTCAACTTAGTAGTATACTACACTTTAAATATTAAACTCTCATATCAGCATATTACATTGTATAATTGCGTTATAAATATTCAAATTAGCCATTTATATGTCAATTTATATATTTGTTGGTAGGTCATTTATTGATAACTCCTCACATTTTCCAGTCAACTTTTAAATTAATTGTAAATCTTATATATACAAATACTTTTAAATTTTCAATATTAATCCATATAATAATGCATTTGTCATTTCGGTTATCCTACTTACTTTGTGTTTAACTATGATTTTGCACTGCTTTTATAATTTTTATAATCCTGTGTTGGGGTAATATTTTAAATCACATGAAGTATACTTCATGCCTAAACATATATTAAACACATATATTAAAAGTACTATTTTTAAGATATATTATAAGAATCATCTTGGCTAGGATAGTAGCTGTTAACAAAAATTAGAGAAATGTATTTCAATTTAATATATCTTTCAAATTTAACAATAATTTTAAAATAACTTGATTTTGAATTATTTTTAATATAAACATGTTGTTTAATAAAAATAGTTTTTTTTCAATTTGAAACTAATTTTACTATATTTATTAATTTATTTAAAAATTATATTCTTTTCACTTAAATACACTATAAAATTTGCTAAATCATTTCATTGATTCATTTTTTCTTCTTATGCAACCATAAATTTAAAGTTAGTCTAGAATAGTCTATCATTTGATGCTTTAATCTTGAATTCATGTCCCCAAACCTTTCCAACTTTCTACTCAAGAAATTATAGAACAAGATTTCCAAACATCTCATATCCATCTAGATAATGCTATGAATCAAACCCAACAACAATTGGATGAAAGGTAAGAAAAAGTTAATGCATCTGAGCATCATGGGACAAATTCACACAAGATTTGATAATGAGAAACATATTAGAGATTTTAGACATGAATATATCATGTTTATCTTTAACAAGATTGCAACTCAAAAGGAACAACAACATACTTCTACACTCACTCAATAATAGCATCCTATGTATATTACCGGTTTTGACCCTTGCACACCCCTTCAACCTTAATAACTTTTTCCCAACGCCCATTAACAACCCAATTAGTGCAATCATGAGAAATAGCTCGCACAAAGCCCACCATTCCCAACCAACACTTCTTCACACCCTAACACCTTTTCTCAATTCACAATATAATATATCATTCTATCAACAACTTCCTTACCAACCCATTCACCCAATTACACCACTACCCCCTTTCGAATTGAGATTGATATGTTTGATGACTCAACCCCTCATAATGGTTATTTCTAGCTAAGGTTTTATCAATAATTACCGAGAATGATTATCGTTAATTTCCTTTTATATTAAGGATGATGCTTTATGTTGGTTTAAGTGGATGCATCAAAACCAACAATTACAAGATTGATTTTCGTTACCAAAGTTGTAGAGCTTGGTTTATCTACATATGCTAATCACCAAGAAGAAATTATTTAGGTTGAAACAAGAGGGATATGTAGACGATTATCATACCAAGTTTGAATAGTTAGGAAATCAAGACGAGTCTTCCTCAATAAGTTATTCTAAATTATTTTATTTCGATTTAATTCCGAAATTAAGAACAAATTTTCCATTCATAAACCAAATTTAATTTCCCAAGCAATTGGTCTAGTCAAACTCATTGAGTCTAAATTGAAATATGCCAAACCCAAATTTTCTAAGAGCTTTACTCGTTCAGACATGCATAAAGTGCTACAACAATAAACCATCAAACATCCACCACAACCTTCAAATTGTCCCAAATGAGTCAACCTACCACCCTCTAACCCCACCCTCCCATCCAAATTCCTATTAAAAGGTTGTTTTAGACCCAATTACAAGAAACAATAGCCCAAGGTCTTTATTACAATTGTGATGAAAAGTTTTTCATTGGACACGAATGCGCTAATGGGTTTCTACTACTTTTGGATGAGGAAGATTTAGAATAATCCTCTAAGTTATTTCATTTCATTGAACATGAACTTATTGAGGAGGATCATAATGACACTTATTTTCGATGTCCACTAAAGCATTGACCATTCATTTTCCTCAAACACTTAAGTTCAAAGGACTCATTGGTGGTCTATTAGTTATGGTGTTAGTGGATACATGAAGTACTAATAACATTATGGATCCTCACATTGCCCAACTTTGAACCTACCCACTACCCCAATCCCTAATTTTTTCGTTATGGTAGGAAATGGATCACATCTCCAATGTTAAGGAATATGCAACAACGTTTGCATTATTTTACAAGATAAAATTTTTGCCTACCATTCTACTTATTGTCCATTAAAGGGAAATATCTAGGAATGGGCTAGATTTTCCAACTCTATTACTTTTACACACTAAAATACATCCATGACCCCGTAAGAAAACCTCCTCACACCTACTCCCACAATATTCCACCAACTACGCCAATTAGTCCACCAAAACTCTATTGCTTCCTTCCACCTAATGATTTTCCACCAACTTAAACCTAAGACAACTCACATCACCCCAAATTCCTTACCAGAGTAACCCTAACCTTCACCCTGACATTTCAACCATTCTTCAAAATTACCTAACCATTTTTCAACCACCAACTCCCAACTACCCGCCTCATGATCATCACATTACTTTCTTCCCAAACACCTCTCCTATCAACGTGAAACTTTCATGTTATCCTCACCGACAAAAGGAAGCTATGACCTCTATTATACAAGACATGTTAAGAGAATGCACCATTGTCCATAGTAACAACCCTTTTTCCTCCCTAGTCTTACTTGTAAAAATATGGTATATGGCATTTTGCTTCCATTCCAAAGCCCTTAACAAAGTCACACTTAAAGAAAAATTCTAATCTCAACAATGATAAATTGTTAGATGAATTGGGTTCAACAACAATTTTCACCAAGATAGACTTATGCTCAGCTACCACCGACGGTTGTTTATAAAAGATACGCATAAGATAAAAATTTCACATTTGATTTAACATTATAAGTTCTTAGTGATGCCATTCGGCAAATAACGCCCATTCACTCTTTAGCTTGCAATGAATGATCTATTATGCCATACACGTAAAGTTTGTTTTAGTCTTTTTATGATACTCATTTACAATGCCATTTTTCATGATCATCTATTGCATTTGTCGGTTGTGTTTATTAAAAGTTCATTATTTTAATGCAAAATTTCCAAACTGTGGTGTTTCTAGTATATAAAGTTGATTATTTGGGCCACATGATTTCTATGGTGTTGCACTGATCCGAAAATGTGAAAGCAATTTTGATTTTCACCCATCTTTAACAAGTCTTCGAGGATTTTAGGCCTCAATGGTTTCTATTACGCTGCGCAAATACGCCACCGCTCTTCTCACCGGTTCATTATGCTCCAATAAATTTACATGGAGTATGAGGTTGCTACAGCCTTTATAGATTTTATTTAAAAATGACCGATGCCATTTACTTTAGCCAAATTTACAAAGACTTTCATTGTTGAAATCGATGCTTTTGGTGTTGCTATTTGTAACACCCCAAATCTACCCATCAAATATTATTTTAATCAGAGCGAAAAAGATAATCATATAAGGGATGTCATAATTTCTTCAAGAAAACAACATGCATTTAGTCACAACTACACAAATACATAACACTTAGATCATGGATGAACTTATAACAACATTTTTCAATTAATTCTTAATCAATCTAAACCACAGAGGTATAATTCTTCAATAGTAACAAAATACATCTTTTATTCAACCTCAAAATATTTCACAATATTATTAATATTATTTAACTTCACTTAGCATAATTATTCAACTAAATCAACTTCAAAAATCAACATGATCAAGTATTCACATTATTCATAAACTTCAACAATTTAAGCAACCAAATTAAGCAACGCTCATCCCTCGAGTGTTTATCGAGCAATGACACCAATTGAACCAAAGAACTAAGACCTCATGCTACTTCAACTTCCACGCTATCCTTGAGTACCGCCATTTCCCATGGTAGGGAAATATCAATTGAAGGTGAGATATCAACAACTATAAACAAGTGTATGATAAACAATATATTAGCTCGAATCATACAAATATCACCACTTTCAAACAACAACTAAGATGACAACAAAGAATAGCAGCTTATAACAACAACTTCGAAACAATTAGCAACAATCGATAATAATGGTATAATAGCTACCGCAATAACAACAACAAAACATAATAATAACATCAACAACTTATAATAATAATAACTTATAACAATAATTTATAATAATAACATCTTATAATAATAACAATTACAATAATAACAACTTATAAAATAACTTATAATAATATCTTATAACAACAATTCACAATAATAATAACTTATAGCAACAACAACTTATAATAATAACATCTTATAGCAACAATACAACGACAATCAACAAACAACAAATAATAACAACAATTTTAACACGCGACTATATATACACAACTGCAAATGCAGATACATCAGTAAAACTCCCAACTTAAAAATCATGTCAGTTATCGAGGCATTTAACAAGGCATAAGCCTTCAACTTTCAACTCAGCCAATCCAGATCAACGTGGGAGCATAGCTCCAACATAAAAATTGTCAATCCGACCAACTTAATATTGCAATGTATGCCATGAGACCTCAACTTAAAACAACAAATAGACAACAATGCGACAACAACAACATCATACACAACAACAACTTAAAATATACATCAATGGCATCAACTTAGATCAACACTGGTCATTCGACCTACAACTCAAACATGTCCATAAATTGGGACGATTCAACTTAATCAACATTGGCTCATAGGCCTACAACTTCAACATATCAACAACAATTTATAACAACAACATATTCAACAACGATATATAGTTTATCAATCGCAACCTCTAATTATTACAACACACACAACCAAATAACGCACATCACAATTTCAACAAAATAGAACAATCGTGAATTACTTACTAAAATACACGAACCATCCCGACAATTTTCAATTAATTCGAACAACTAATTTTTCCGCTTAATTTACTAATTCGACCAAACAAAACTATTCTTAATTTCCCGTTACTACTAATTATTAAATAGATTCTAATAATTTATCATCCGCTACATTAATTCTCGCTATATTCAAACTCGCTAAATAATTTCTAATAATTGTTCTTAATAATATCAATATGTTATTTCTACTAAACATCCGCTAAACCAACCTTTCTAGTTATTCTTGTTCCAATTATGCCATTATCGCTATTGGTCTTAAGTACAATATCTCATCGTTATTGCTCCTCAATTTAATATGGATTTTGTTTGTCAATTATTCAATAATTATTAACCCAAGCAATAAAATAATTACTAGAACAATTATTAAAACTTGTCATTAAGAAAAACTAGGAATAAGGAAAGTATCAGAAACAATGACCCACACTGCTCAAGCAAGGAGGCACTCGCCTCACCCTCTCATCATGGGCCCGCTCCATGAATGGGCCCGCCTCTTGCCCATTCTCTGTGGGGGCGTCCGCCCCTATACATATATGTCTTATTTCGTATACTTTCCCCGCAATCTCTTATTTTGTTTCATATCAATTCTTCACCATCGATTACCATAAAATAACTTGATCGATCTTAGATTTCCACAACATAACAACATACTATTATTGATATAAAGGTCATACCATTAATTGATTCAACCAAAATTAAAATCTCACAATATAATAGTAACATTAACACAGCAATTATTTACACCACATCAACCTAGCACAAAACAACGGACAACCATGGGAAAATTCATACAACCTAACTCACATACGGATATCATATACCGGTTATAGAGATTGAACCCCACCCTTACCTTTGATTATTATCTATAATTTCCGATCGACCGATTTGACTTTTCGGTCTACAATTCCTCTTTCATATAATTTCCTTCAAACCCTTGTTCCTCTTTCTTTCTCCCACGCATAACTTTTCCCAAAAATATTACTAAACCCTTATAATCCTCCTTTTATATCTCTTATAATTACATCCAACTTATAATAATAATAATAATAATAATAATAATAATAATAATAATAATAATAATAATAATAATAATAATCTATTGGATCTATTATTCACACCTCCACTAAATCCAATTTAATTAAATAATGATCCCATATAATAATATTATTTTTAATATTATTTTCATTTTTCATCCATCGATTAAATAATACCAACTTGCAAATAATATTCTAATAGTAATTCTCCGATTAAACCAACCAATCAACTAATACCCATAATTCGCTCTTCTCCGAATAATTCAAATTAAATCAATAATATCATCCTTAATGTTATTCTTTTGATTTATCCGACTAAAATTGACTTAATAATTCAAATATGCCTCTAAATAATAATACCGACAAATTACTTCGACTAATTTTCCAACTTTGACAATTCCAATAGATAATTTATATAATTTAATTAAATAATTAATTAAATTTGCATTACAAATCTCCCCACTTAGGATATTTTCGCCCCTCGAAAATCTATCCGACCAACCATCCTTAACATCACATTCGGCCCAATTTTTTCGATTCAACAACAACCCAACCATGGCTTAAACCGATACTTATATCTCAATCTTCCAATACTCTTGCAACATAATCCTTACTAACCGCCAACCATTTTGGCAACGTTGAAACAATATCTTATAATATAGTAACAACTACTCGCTTATTTTCTTGTACAACATGGTATCCTCTCCATAACAACATTCTCGTCAGAATCCACCACTTGATTACCATTAAGATAGCAAAACAATTGTATATCATCCAATATAATTCGTCTACTATCAACAAGAGATTATGGTGATCAACTCAATTTGTCAATAGATAGTCGACAACCATAATGGAGTACAATCTTGTTACTAAATTATAATAGCTTTTAGACTCTGCATTCAAGTCACCAAAAGCATCCAAACTTCACCGACTTCCAAAACCAACATGCTAACATCAACATCTTACAACGACATACTAACACACATCTAACGATAACATCAACCATAATTTTTTACACCATTTCGACTTTTATTATTGAACTACATGATTTCCAACTATGACTCAGGGTTCAAATATTCCAACAAATCCAACAACTTCTACAACTTCTCATCACTCACCAATAATTCCACATCGGCCTACAACAATCAGTTATTTAATCGTCGTTCCCTCGCCATCATCTTACGCAAGGCTACTTAAACAACAACCTGGTTCACCAACAACGCGAACATAATTTGCTAAATTCCATTTTATAACAACTACTTAATAGCTACTCTTAAACGCCTAATTTGCACCATATTTGCAATTCAACAACCGCTACATTGCTCCTCATTCTTCGAGAAGACATCAAAATTCCCGATCATTCTCTTCCTACACCCGCTCAACTTATTAAACAACCAAAACCTTGAATCCATGTCAACAAGCTCCAACAATACTTGCATTGTCTCCATTAAACAAACATTGCACCAACAACTTACAACCAAAACATAAACCATAAGCATTCTCCCACTTAGCTTCAACTTAATTCCGCAAATGTAACCAAAGAAGCAACAAGTACCGACAAAGGTTCCACACACTTATCGCATAAAGGAAATTAAACAACATTAGACAACTCCTCGGATGACTAACCCGCTTTAATACCACTATTGTAATAATCCCAAATCTACCCATCAAATATTATTTAAATTAGAGTGTGGAAAAGATAATCATACAAGGGATGTCACAATTTCTTCAAAACAACATGCATTTAGTCACAACTACAAAATACATAACACTTAGATCATGGATGAACTTATAACAACACTTTTCAATTAATTCGTTAATCAATCTAAACCATAGAGTTATAATTTTCAATAGTAACAACAATACATCTTTTATTCAACCTCAAAATATTTCACAATATTATTAATATTATTTAACTTCACTTAGCATAATTATTCAACTAAATCAACTTCAAAATCAACATGATCAAGTATTCACATTATTCATAAACTTCAACAATTTAAGCAACTACAACAAATTAAGCAACGCTCATCCCCGAGTGTTACGTGACGAACAATGACACCAATCAACTAACAAAGAACTAACGACCCCATAATGCTACCGAACTCCACGGCCATCCTTGAGTACCCGCCCATTTCCCATGGTGGGAAATATCAAGGGTGAGATATCAACAACTATAAACAAGTATGATAAACAATATATTAGCTCGAATCATACAAATATCACCACTTTCAAACAACAACTAAGATGACCAAAGAATGAATAACAACTCAGAAACAATTAGTAACAATAATAATGGTATAATAGCTACTTCAGAATAACAACAACAAACCATAATAATAACAACAACTTAATAAACAACTTATAATAATAATAACTTATAAAACAATTTATAATAATAACATCTTATAATAACAATTCACAACAATAACAACTTATAACAACAACAACTTATAACAACAACTTATAACAACATCTTATAACAACAACAATTCACAAAATAACAACTTATAGCAACAACAACTTATAATAATAACATCTTATAGCAACAACACAACGACAATCAACAAATAATAAATACAACTTTAAACACTCAATATATACAATTTTGCAAATGCATGGATCCATCGAGTAAACTCCCAACTTAAAAATCATGCCAGATATTTAATATGGCATGCCTTCAACTTGTGCCAATCCATTCCAACGTGGGTGAGTAGCTCAACATAAAATTTGTCAATCCATACCAACTTAATAATGCAATGTATGCCATGAGACCTCAACTTAAACAATAAATACACAACAACGCCGACAACAACAACATCATACAACAACAACTTAAAATATGTACCAATGGAATCAACTTAGATCAACACCGGTCATTCGACTTACAAATCAAACACGCCCATAAATTGGGATGATTCAACTTAATCAACATTGGCCCATAGACCTACAACTTCATCAACATATCAACAACAATTTATAACAACAACATATTCAACAACGATAATAGTTTATCAACTGCAACCTCGCAATTATTATAACATACACAACCAACACGCAAGGCATTCACACAATTTCAACAAAATAAACAATATAATTACTTACTAAAACACGAACCATCCCGACAATTTTCAATTAATTCTGAACAACTAATTTTTCCGCTTAATTTACTAATTCGACCAAACGAAACTATTCTTAATTTCCCGGATTACGACTAATTATTAAATAGATTCTAATAATTTATCATCCTGCTACATTAATTCTCTTATATTCAAACTCGCTAAATATTTTAATAATTATTCTTAATAATATCATATATATTTCTACTAAACATCCGCTAAACCAACCTTTCTAGTTATTCTTGTTCCACCTCCCACCATCGCTATCTGTTAAACAATATCCGCCTGTTGTGCTCCTCAATTTAATATGGATTTTATTTGTCAATTATTCACAATAATTATTAACCCAAATAAAATAATTACGTAACAATTATTAAACTTGTCATTAATAGAAAACTAGGAATAAGGAAAGTATCAGAAACAATGGTCCACGCCTTCTCAAGCAAAGAGGCGCCGCCTCACCTCACCCACTTACCCCACTCCATGTTAATGGGGCCCGCCTCTGCCCATTCTCTTGTGGGACGCCCCCATCCCCTATATACATATATGTCTTAATTCATACTTTCTTCTCTAACTCTTATCTTTTGTTTCTCTCAATTCTTCTTTCATCGACACCATAAAATAACCCTGATCGATCTTAGATTTCCAGGCATGCTCAAAGGGGTCCAAAAGTAGTCAATGGATCGAGCCTCCTAAGGAAGTGTCCATACCGAGGGGAGTACCAAGGGTGATGAAGGTGATCAAGAGAAAGAAAGGAGGAGAGGACCACTCGACTATAGCCAACACTGATGAAGATGACAAGTAAGCAACTTGAAGACCGCCGAATGCTGTGGAAAACTTGAAAATGTCCTGAATGAATTTTGATGATCCGAGTCTCGCTCCTAGTGTTGTGATTCCTCCCAAGTTCAAAGTTCCAACTTTTGCTAAGTATGATGGCATGTCTTCCAAAGTCGCATTTGAAGTCCTATGTCCAAGATCAACCCCACACCGATGACAAAGTTGGATGCTATTTTCAAGAAAGTTTGTCCGGAACTCATGGAATGGTGCTTATCAGCCTAGAACGACCGGCAGATCCGTACTTGGAGTGATCTATTTGCTGCATGAACAATATGAGTACACTGATAACCCACTCCATGCAACACAAAGCATGTCTATGGGTCATGACTGAAGTTCAAAGAGTATGCTCAAGAGAGATCTAGCAGTCTGAACACCCCTTGTCCAATAGGAGTTGGTTGATATGTTTGGGAACACCGACAGTTCTTCAATCATCCGATTGGAAATTCTTCATCCCATTCACCGAAATGATATTGACAAAGCAGCCATTGGCCGGTATCAAGATGGAAGATCCATGTGAGTCATCTTCAAATGCTTCAAGAGATCTTTTGGTGCTAAGAAAGAAACCAATGCTGTATGGTCAAGCCGAGCCAAGACCGACCGCAACAACCAAAGGCCAGATTCCAATCCTACATCAAGACAACCGGTAGAAATTACGAGTTTAAGCGCCACGAAGACAGCATTACTAAGATCATTAGTCACTGCAAGCCTTGCAACACATGTTGAAAGCTGACATTGAGGATCCTCCTGAATGTCAACACTTCCTCCGTACAATCCTAATGCTAAGTGTGCTTACTCTATCCAAATGCAAGCATGGTTAATCGCTCAAAACAAGATTCAAGATATGATCAAGCTAAGATTGATTGATCCTGAGACCAATGTGATCACGCGTCATGCCTAACCATGACAAGAGTTCCAATGTTGTTGGTGATGATACTTATTTTCAACATAGATGACTGACCATTCCTCTCGATGACCCTAAGTAACTGCGCCGTGTGTCAACCAGATGCCTGCAGAATGGAAAGCCCATCCGCCCGATGGTTGTGCTTGGTTGAGAAGACGGTTCAGTAATGATGGACAACCGTGAGATACTATTTCGAAACCACCTGCAGGTGTTTGTGAAGAAATGTCTGTTGAAGATTGACAATGCAACTAAACCGCACCATCCGGTGGGATACCTTGGGGCAGCAAGTGGAAAATGATTACATGGTGAAGTACTGCTCTCGAGTAGTTACAAGATTCCTATTGAAGATGTTATGTTAACTTTGATGGGGTGACGATTTCCGTAAGATTATGCCGATGTTAACACAATAAGGATTTCCTCTCACGATTCTGCAGGCCTAGAGTGGCACCCCTCATTACTTCCAAGACCAATTTCTCCCTGACAAAGCTATCCCTTGAAATTATGGAGCCGATGTTTACTTATCATGGTGTCAAGTAAGATCCTCCCACCATTGAAGATCTTATCGTCAAGTTTCTATTCCCGACATCGACAACATCACCACATCAAGTAAGGCACCCAACCTGAAGGGTATTTCTCCAGATCTCCTCCAAAGACACTCGACTCAGCTCGCATTCCGCTACTTCAACCAATATCCCTACTTGAGGGAAAGAACCAGGGCCCATCCCGTCAACCTGGTACCAAAGGAAGTTATCAGACACCTCCAAACAAGAAATGGAGGAAATTCAAGATCATCAAGAAGAGTGATTACAATGTTGTAACGCTAGACAGACCATCCAAGATTTCCATGCTCGCTTTGGTTTGTGCCCGAGGTTGCAATGCCTTGGTGAAGTTTCAAGAATGCATGTGCCGCAAGACACTACCACCGATCACCTTAAGTCATTGCTAGCCTCGGCCGCCAACAACGGCTCTAGCCTCGATGTTGATTTGACCTTCCAAAGAAAACACACAAGGCCTTGTACATCTCTCATGGAATGCAAGGGCGTTACTCCTATCTCACGCCTTGGTTGATCTGCTCGCTCAATATCCTACCAAGATCGCTTTTGATCGATTTGATACAAGGGGTGGTTCTAGACCCAGGACATTATTGTGAGGGCTTTTATGGTTCTAAGCGATAAAGATTGAGAGCTCACTGCTCATAAAGTCGGGTCCTCGACTTTGACTCTACTTTCTTTGTCATGGACATTCATTTTACTTCTTGCCTACTTGGACGCCTCGATACGGGCAAAGCGTCATACCTCTACCTTACATCAAACCGAAATACCCGGTGAGTGGAAGGTTGTCACAAAGATATGGTGAAGAAGAAATATGGTCACCATCTACAAATATCCGCATCTCGAGATGGAGGGTGAATTCTTCGAGACTCCTTGTCAAGCTTTTGAACACCCCAGTCAATGCTCGTTAACTCTCCAACTACCCCGAAGATGCTAAAGTTCCGCCAGGATGGCCTCATTGAAAGATGCTCGTCATTGCAAGAAGGAAAGAGTACTATTTGGGCCCCGATCTTCTTTCAAATTTGACAAGACCGTTTAGGCTTCACTATCAATCATGGCCGGCATGTGGGCCAACTTCCTTCCGCAAGAGATGGAATCCATGCTATAGAAGATTAATGACAACGCTTCGACATCGTTAGGCGGACTTTCTCAACTCCGCATCACGCCTTCAGCATTGGGACATGTATCGCTATACCAATCTCCAAGCCGTGAGTAATCGCCTGTTTTGTTTTGCCAGATTTTTTTATGTTTTGAACAATAAACTGAAAGCCTAGTGCCTGCCCGGGCATCATGGCTCGCTTATGAAGGGCTATCTGTTTGCGATTTTCATTCAATAAATTCTGACTTTGCATTCAATTGTTTGTTTTCTTTACTTTATCACCCCCTTCAAAAGCTTGTGTTTTTACACACACCCACGCAGGATACATCGCAGAATCAACTAAGTATAACAAATGTGCTAAAAGCAACATACTGATAACCGACCCACCAAGCCAAGATCAAAGTGAAGAGATTGTGAAGTGCTGCAGAATCTGCCGTGATCACAAGAAGGAGCGAGTTATGCCCACACCAAGCTGAGTCAGGAATTAAAAATCTGAAGACAGAAAAAGAGATCAAGATAGAGTTGTCTTGAGAATAAAGAAAGAAAGGTTGGTCTACGAGACCATATTGAGGTTTTTGCTTGGTCGACGAGGTCTGACCTTGGACACACCGATTGGGTTTAATAAAGAAGAAGTTTTCCCAAGAACAGATAATCAATGATGCTATCCCAAAGATCCGTTGTCCAGTATCACTGATGTCATGTCCCATGACATCCGTTTTAACCGAGCATGTCCCCACACATCAGCAACCGCCACGCACCAGTACCATTCATGAAACCGCGACCAGATCCTAAGAATTGATTGATTTATCTTGCGTTATTGCCGGCGGTATTCAGCACAATGTCGGCATTCATCAATATCCCACCACAGCTGCCATCCATCCAGATCAGCCCACGGCAGTCCACAACACCATCCCACCTAAGATTCACCAATCGAAAGCATCGTCGAGCCCAAGACTTCATCCCCTGTGCCGGATATGGCTTTCAATCCTCCTTCTCCCCGGCAGCTGCATCTGCAACCTTGGTCATAGTGCACCGGAGGAAGCATACACCTTTATTCCCCGTACCTGATTACAAATGGACCTGCACCTTCTAGCCGGATCTCAATGAACAACTATCAAATACCCTCCATCGAGATCTGGCCTTGAATCCCCAGAGAGCATCTTGGGCTCTCACTGCATCTATATACAATCCCTGGCCAGATCGCCTCCCATTTCCCCAGGCCTGCTAGAGATTCCGACAACGAGTCAAATCTCTCTTCCTCAATACAACATTCAGGCCAAGACTTGGTCGAGAGTAGATCGAGAGAAACCAAGATATTCTTCTTCAAAAGCTATTCCCATGCCAATTCCCCAAGCGA
Source organism: Vicia sativa (assembly GCA_021764765.1). Classification (NCBI taxonomy): domain Eukaryota; kingdom Viridiplantae; phylum Streptophyta; class Magnoliopsida; order Fabales; family Fabaceae; genus Vicia; species Vicia sativa. The sequence continues at coordinate 37,736,761 of CM038794.1, forward strand.
AGTCAAATCTTCAAGGTAACATCCATCTTCAAGATGGATGGTTAGCCATCAATTCATTGGTCTATACATTTCATAAAGTCATAATTCATGCATATGTCATTCTATATACATCATTATTGGCATTTTACAGATCAATGTTCATCAAAGTTTCTCTTGCCCAGCCAAGCCTCGACGCCGAATGTGTCCCAGGATTATTTGAATCGATCGAAAACTACCGAAAGACCGCCCGACGAATGGCCCAGACAAGCCTCAACCGACGGAAACTTAATTGTTATCACTCTCCGATAACAGTGCAATGGATCACCCATGCACAATGTGAGCTATCCACATTTTTGCCAACTACAATCTCCCCGCAGTAATCAACACGGGAAGATTTATTCCGATTCCATTACTTTAACAGCATCCATGGGGAAGTCTGCCATGACTACCAGCTTTGGACGTAATCTGCTAACATCTCCAACAATCATCATTTCTTCTACATATATGGTTAAAAATCAATACATCTAATAATTATCAAAGTGAACACGTAAGTCTAACGTGACGACTCCTCTTGATGGCAGTACCTGCCCATCTCCTCCTCCGCTCCGTGAACATCTGTAGAGCAACATACCCACCTCAAAGATCGACCTTTCTAGATGGCATCTTAGCCCATCTCCGCAGCTCTCCTATTGACAACCCCGGTCACTGACGACCGCCTCAAATGGTTCCAACTTCAATCGAATGGCATCTGTACTCATCTTGATCATCCACCAACGTAATGTGCAAAATTTTCGTAGTTTGTTCAATCATCTTCACCTCCAAAGACAAGGTATGCCAATCTAACCTTCCAAAGACAAGAAGATTGGAACAGGTGCTGTCATACCCAAAATTTTCCTCCATCTACTCAAGAGATTTCATACATCCATACTCAAGGATTCCTCAAGAGTCGATCGACAAACTCTCTAGACAATCAACCCAAACTAGGGTTCATCTCTCAAGTCAAGATGGATTTCAACATCTCCAATAGCCTTCTATGCCTCCTCATATGTTTCAAAGATTCTCCATGTCAAGTTTCAAGCTTCACAAGTCAAGTTTCGCATAATTGCTCATGGTCAAAATCTAATGGACAAAAGTCAACTATGGTCAACATACTAAAACTTCGATTTTGGTCAACATCCTCATTTTGAAGTTACATTCATCATTTGATCAAGGGTTGATCATGATTCATCAAAACTCAAGATTTGTCAAAAGTCAAACTTCCAAAATTAGGGTTTCTAGGTGAAAAGTCAACCTAACTTTGACTAATCATAACTTTTCATACTTTCTCGTAAATTTTTCCACCACCTCTGTTTTGAAGGAATTCAATTCTCACAACTTCATGTCTCACAAGAATGTCCAAAATGCTTCATTTGAGAGGTATAGCTCAAAACATGTGTCATTAAAGTCAACAAAAGTCAACTTTTTGTTTTGAAGATATATTGAGCATGGTAATCAAATGAGATGAGACCAAAGACAGAGGACTTTAGAGATTCCAAAAGTCCAAGAACACTCAAAATGTGGAAATTGAGAAAGTTACACCATTCACAAGTTGGGCAATTTTGGAAGAATGCACAAAAGAGAGATATCAAAAAATCAAATCTTTGCAAATGGGCCTATTTTTTTCTTCATCCTACTTGTTCCCTCATGCAATTAGAATATCCAAGCCCAATGTCATCGAATTTTGATTTATTTTCTATTTAATTTGTAATTTATTTATTTAAATGCAAATTAAATCTTAAAATAAATTATAAAATCAAAATTAATTGGCATTGATTTTATTTGCTTTTGTGATCCAATCAACCCATAAATGCCAAAGAATTTGAAATTAGATCAAATTTGGCAAGATTGATTGAAATTGATTGAAATTTGAAAATTTGATTTCATGAGAATATCAAATTTTGATTTCCATTGAATGTTGATCAATTCTTTCCAAAACCATTCCAAATCCATCCAAATATGATATTACCTATCAAGAGAAACAAAATTGCTCCACAAACTATTCCAAAGCTCAAAACCGTGGTGCAAGCAAGTGGTAACCCTATTTCATGTCAATCGCTTTTGGTGTCCAAATACATTGCTTGACATCTCTAGAGTCATCATTCACCTTCACTTTGCTAAAACCATCAAGAATCATAAAATCGAATTTGGTTTGTTCTTGAAATTTCAAAATTGATTTCATGCGCATTATTAACTTGTTTTGATTGTTTGCCCAGATTGAATCAAGTTTGAAGCGATCCGGCAAGCCAATCGTGTTTCCATGGTTCGAATCGAGATATACCATATCTAGGGTTTCCCGAGCTCAATTGGGGTTTTGTTTAAATGGAAAATGGACCATAAGACCCATACTGTTGTGTTCGAATGCTCATGAATCGAACCATGCCTTTAGAATGTATTTATATTATGCATGCTTGATTTTTGACTTTGCTGTGGCCTGAAGGCCGAGCAAAAGCCATGTCAAGTTTCAAAAATTCAAAGGTAGGAGATGAAGTCCGCGCGAGAACAAGCAACCAAGAATGCCAGTTTTGTTCTCACCTATTCCGCTTCCAAATGGAAGCACAGCTTGGTCAAGGTATGGACTTAAGATTTCACTTGTGGTCATGAGTCTGATCCTCATCAGACCGGTTTGGCCTTTTACCAAACTTGCATTATTTTCCTATTTTCCATATTTCAATATTTTCATTTAATTTTAATTTTCTATATTTTTTATTTGTATTAAAAATTACTAGAAAACATTTTTATTTTTACATTATTTTCACAAAAAACCTTTATTTAATTTAATAAATTTAAAATATAATTTTTATGCATATTTATTTTATTTTTTATTTTAGCATTTAATTCACTTTTAATTACATTTTAATTATTAAATCTTCTTCTAAAAATCCCAAAACTTATTTTAACTTATTTATCTTATTTCCAAAGATATATTAATTTTTCTCATATTAAAATTTGCATTTTTCTAACATTTTTCCTCTTATTCAATTCATCTTGATTTGATTTCTCATTCTTTCACAAAGTTGTTCATCTCTGACGCTTTTACCTGCTTTTTTTCTATTTTTTCCCAATAATGTAATTGTCATGGGTTGTAATAGTTAATTAGGCTTTACTTTCCTAAGTTTAAATTATGTATCTGCCCCAAAGCCATGTAATAGCGAGGATTTACCTTTCCGCACTTTACATTTCCGCTATTTATTTTCCGACCCTATAAACCGTTAGTAACCGCGGTATGGCAAGATAATAATTGACATAGCTCACACTAATTTCAAGATAACATATTCAATTCAACACATCTTTTCACACACGCACCCCTTAGGTAATCTCTCCGATGCCTTTCGATTCAAAATGGTCATGTCCTCAACGAGAGGTATTCTAGCACCGCTGCCTTCCAAACAAATCATCATAGTCTTCGATACAAAGATCATCCACCATGCTCCGAATGCATGATCTTGACCTCGATTGTCGCCACGAAAATGATGATAGTCCTTCCGACATGTGCTAGGATACTTCCTACAAGTTGCCTTCAATGACCATCCGATGTCCTTCGAACTTACATCCAAATCTAATGGAGCTACCTACTAACTAAGTATGGCTATACTATTCTAAAGGAATGTAGAAGTACAACAAAACACCAATTGAAAATAAGTCTTTTAGTTGCTCTATCAAATGCTTTTCACATACACACTCTTTAAAGTTTAAATTCTCTTTCAAAACAAAATATTTCCAACACTGTATACATAATTCATGAGTCATTGTCAAAGTTTTAAATGCCTTTTCAAAACATCTTTGTCAAACACATAAAGCAAATTTTAAAAAGTTATCTAAGAGCAAACTAAGAGTCTGAATAAATCATGGATGGAAAGAGGTGCTAATACCTTCCTTTTCATAACCATTCTCCGAACTCGAATCTAACGAAGGTCTTTTTTCACATTTTACCTTCCTTAATTGGATAAAAATAAAGTGCATGACTTTGCATCCGCACATTTGATACAAAAATCCTACAAAGTCCCACCGATCAACAATGAGGATGATGCAATTTTTCTTCAATAAGTCTATAGGTTCACGGATTATTTCATGCCTTCTCTCCCAAGTCTTAAGAAATTATCAAGCTTCTATCATATGGTGTATCTCAAGTTATCATTATTAACAAGAACCAATGGAACTTATCATGTCCTATTTGCAAAAGGAATCCCAAGGATTCCAAGTTGATTTAAATGGTTGACTTAAGTTGGAGCTTTGAACCACAAAAGCATGTCTCACCGATTCTCAATGTCTTGAAGTGTTTTCTCACTATGATTTCCTCATCATCTACAACAACTCTCCTCATGAGAATGTGTTCCATGTAAGGAATATCAAAGTTGAAGGAATTCCATGCCATGGCCAATGCTCTTGAATTAGGGTTTTGGTCTTCTCGAGGACCATATCTTTGTGATTGTGTGAGAATTGTGAATGATTCCAAAGCCATTGGACTCTAAAAGGACCTCTAGAATGTATCTTCTTTTGTCCCAAGTTATTTGATGAAAAGATGTTTTGAGGATCAATGATTGCAAACTCTAGATTGATACTTCATCCTCTTTGTATGACTTCAAAAGACATCAACTTGGTCATTTTGTCTCTTGAGCTTATTATTTCTCCATAATGGAATCTACATGTCTACTACAATTAGTTCAATTGGAAAGAATACAAAATTTTGGAAAAGTGTTGAGGTCAAAATATTGCAAGTCCTTGATGAACTTAATTTGTGATCATCAATTCAAGGATCATAACTTGATCATCATTTATCACCTTGAGGTCATTCTTTTTCACAATAATTGAATATGTTAACTTTATTCCATTTGTGTTTCAAAGCTTGAAAGGGTTTGTAAATTTTGAAGAGATCAAAAGATTATAGGTCATTTCTGATTTTTCATCAACTCAAAAGACAAACTTTGCAAAATGCCATCTAAGATGTCTACTTCATACTATCTTTATTGGTCAAGATTAAATTTTGAATGAAGAATTACCAGTTACAAAACATTATAGGTCACTTTGAAAGGCATGGTGTGCTTGACCAAGGCCTGCCTTGATTTTCAGTTGTTTTTTCTCATCCTAAAGGCTATACTCCAAATTTCAAGCATCCATTGGAAGTGATTATTTTTGCATTGTGTTCTACTCTTTGAGGACTTCATTTGGCTCAAGAAAATAGGAAACGCGAGTAAATCTTTGGCCTCATAAATATTAGCCAAAACTTGTTTGAGCTCACCACTACTTGTACTGCTTATAATTCATTTTAAAGCCAAATTTTGCCTTGTTGACTAATCATGTTTAAAAACTTCCAAACACATACGGCTGAGTTTTGAGAACTTGTAAGTCACACTTGGTCAATGAAAAGATTTCGCCCAAATTGCATCATTTATCTCCATTCGATTCCTTCTTCCCTATAAATAGGTTCATCCTACTTTTTTTTCAAGTTTTGATAGCCATATTGTTTAAACTCTCCATACCTCAAATCAGAATCAATCCATGCTTAAAGCATTCACAGCCCAAATTCTTTGCTCATTCTTCTTTCTTGAACTCTTTGAATCAAGCTAAGAAGTTATTAAGAAGGTGCCCCGAATCGTTATCCAAGTCAAGTTTCAGAGTTCGAAAGTGAACTGCCTGTGTAGAATTTCTAACTGCTCCAATGAATGCCTAACTTGTTCTCCCCATCTCCCCATCCCTGTGGTCTTCACCGCTTTAATTTTTATTGGAGAATTCGAAATCGTACAAAACAAAAGCTCGCTATTATTATGTTTTTTTCCAAATTACTTTTGCTCAATAAATTTTCGTGAGTAGTTAAGATCGCCTTGAAGAGACAAATCCAAGGATACCACTTATGTGCATTTGATTTTTCCATTTGAGAAACTCGATTTTGGGGTATTGAGGTCAAGACTCCATCCAAGTTTGTCTTCAACAATAGATGAATTACAATTTTTTTTTTCAAATTTCAAAATAAATGATCGTGTGTATTTCAGGAGGTTCATGATATGCACAACGCCCATATCTATTGATGTGATTACTAACGGCTTTGACATTATCTGATGGTCCACATTATTTTGTTTTTATTTTAATTGTTAAAATTGATCCAATGTGTTTTTCAAGAGAGTCCATGAAATTCATCGAGACATGAGATGCAAGGTAATGTCACAACACTTATATCTTCTTTGAACATAGTTACACATAATAGAATTTAATAAAGGTGGCAAATACAGAGAATTGTTAACCCTACTGGGTTCTAACTAACCTACGCCCTGGGCTTCCAAGACAGGGATGAAGTTCACTATTATAGTATTAATCAAGCTAAATCTTCCTGCTTACACCTTCTCACTTAATCAAACTACCCAATGAGCCTCTACCTAAGATACCACACTTAAATATGAACCCAACACTCCCTCAAGATCACAACCCAGACACTAAAAAACTAAATCAAGATACTCT
>CM038794.1:37743328-37811973 GCA_021764765.1 Vicia sativa
GATGGCCAGAGAAAATTTTGAGCGGGCATGTTTGAAGAGAAAACATAATGCAAAATCAAAAATAAAAAAGTCGCAAAAGGCGTGGACTCCAACCTGCGCTCGAGTAGAGTGAGAGGACTAGCACGCGCATGCTTAACCACTACGGTGGTGATACATCCACAATTGGATACAAGGATAAATATATATGCAAGATTAATTTCAGAAAATTAATTAAAATCAAAGTGCGCCAAGGTGGGTCCACGGGTTTTGAACTGACCAATCAAACTGGTAGCACGCCCGAAATACATTCAACGCCGAGTCCTCACGAGCTATGTCTCTCGTCATCTTCTTCCGATTGCTCCAAACTTGAAAACCTATAAACTCAATCAATTAATGCAAACCAAAAGCCCGCATCAATTATCTTGGACCTCGGATCATGATGGTAGGTTATTTTGCCCTAAACCCATGTAACCATGGATACGAAGCTTCACAAGCTTATGCCCTAGCCATGGTGTTTTCAATTTACACGTTAAAGCTTGCTTTAATGCTTCAAACCTGCTCTAATGGACCTCCCGAGATCATATAAACAATTGAAAACCATTAGCAATGCATGAATTAAAAGAATCGATTTTAAAATTTTACCAAATGGAGAGACTAGATGGACGCTCTGGGTGCTTTGCACTGTAAGGACTTGGGTTGATCATGGGACCTTCAGGAGGATGATGTGATGCTTGGAATTACTTGAGAGTGATGGAATTTGGAATTGAAAGTTTACAAGTTTCCTTTGAAATTTTGAAACAAAGCCCAAGCTTTTGGTCAGCAAGAATCATCATGATGGTATAAGGTTGTCAGGTATATAAGAAGAAATTAGGTCAAGAATTATGTCAAAATATCTTGCATTGATTGCAAAATACTTGATTGAAGAAAAATGCAATATTTCCAAAATTGATCAATCTTCATGCCAATCAAATCTTGCACTAAATTGCCAACTATTTGGGCTTGGACCTCAAGAATGCTAACCAATAAGCCTGCATGCCTCACTTTGTTTTTGCATTTTATTTTATTTAAAATTGAATTTTAATGAAATAATTCAAAATATATTAAATAAATGATGCAAGTGCATGTAAATGGACTTATGTGTCATGAACTATCTTAGAAATAAGTTTGGATCACAAAACTTAAGCCCATTTGGAAAAAATTTGAATTTGCTTAGTATTTCTCTTCAAGCACTTCTTCAAATTTCCAAAAATTTCACAAGTTGTATCTTACTCAATTTCAACATTTTGAAGTGTTCTTGGACTTTTAGAAAGCTCAAGATGTATTCTAAAGACTTCGTTGGTTTCATCATCATTGAAGCTTCCATTTTCATGTACACTTTTGGAAAAAGATGACTTTTGTTGACTTTAGAAAGACCTATAATGTCTTGATCCATAACTCTCAAATGAAGCATTTTGGCAAAGCTTGGGAGACACAAAGTTCTAGAGAATTGAATTCTTCAAAATGAGCTTTGGTGGAAAACAATTTGATAAATTATGTGAAATTTATGTCCGGGTCAAAGTTTTGTTGACTTTTTATCAAGAAACCCTAATTTAGAAACATTGACTTTTGATCAAATTTTGAGTTTTCTTGAATAATCATGATCAACCCTTGATCAAATGATGAATATGACTTCAAAATCTTTATGTTGACAAAAATGATAAAGTTTGACTATATGTTGACCACGCTTGACTTTTGTCCAATACAACTAATTTTCAACCATCCGAACAATCGACCGAGTAAACTTGAGTGGTGAGGCTTGAAACTTGACATGATGATAACTTGAGACATATTAGGAGGCAAGATGATCACTTGAGGAATTGGAAACCATCTTTGACTTGAGAGAATCAAAACCCAGTTTGGGGATTAATTGCTTACGAGAGGGCTCATCCGCCAACTCTTGAGAAATTCTTGAATATGGATATGCAGATTGACTTGAGAAATAAGAGGGAAAATTTGGGTATAAATAATATTATATTTTGACAACTTAAGTTCTATCAACATATCCATAAATCCTATTCATCACAAGCAGTAACCAAACACATTGATATTCGCCACCACTTTATTAGAGACCTAGTTGAAGACAAAATTGTTGTTACTCGAACACGAACTACAAAGAGACAACTATGATATCTTCACCAAGGCATTAGATGCAAACCAATTTGAAGTCTTAAGAGAAATCTTGGCATTTGCATACATGAAGATGCATAACACCATCGATTGCTCTCCTTACCTTTGCATTATGGCTAAAAAGGGGAGTAAATATCCCGTGCTCTAGATGACCTGTGGACCAAAATAATATGAAGATTCCATTCCTATGTGATTCCACGGTGTGCAGTTGATGTGATGAGTATGTTGAGGAGGATCTATTGTGTTCATTGTTCTTTGTGTGCTTCTTATGTTGAGAAGAAGTTCATGTTAATTGTACTATGATGTGTTTATTGTTGATTGTGTACCTGCCATCGTGGAAAATGGTAAGCAACCGCTGGTCCTCCCAAAGTGCAAAACTAAGGGTCACTCGCAAGATCGACCAATTGATCTTAAGACATGTGCTAAGATTTGTGAAATTGTACTAATTATGTCGAAATCCTTGCCTAAGAAACGGTTTCCTAAGATTAAGGGAATAAGTACAATGACTTTCCACACCATAGTTCAGGTTCGACCTACATGTAACTCGTGGCCGACGGAGAGAAAAATCTAAATAACTTGACAAATCTAAGTATTCACTATATTTTGATCTACTATGGTTACTCGTGACCCATGTATGGATGTGAATTCAAGTTTGTTCTAAACGAATAAGGGTCGAAGACTCTTTTCTCAATTCGAAACTTGTAATAAAAAGAGAGCATCAACATACAAAAACAAAGTGATTATTGAAAAGTAAATAGAATGCAAGTAAAAGTTTCAAAGAAAACAACTGAAATGTAAAGGTTTTGCATTGAAATAAAGGTGGGATTCATGTACATCAAACCTTTCGCAACTCTTTCTTCCCGACGCCTAATTGGGCGTAGTTTTGCAAGTACTTTGAGTATACAAGTGAACACCCGATTTTACATTGAAATGACTTATTTATAATGTTTGCAAAGTAACTTCCTAAAAACAATCTACGGTCAGGCTCGAAACTTGAAGAAACCGCTCACAAGATTTTGCCATTGTTTACGCTTAAACAACCCAAAGCTCTAATAACTCAAAGTGATTATTGAATTTTTCCCGCTTTTGGCTTCTAAAAGTAAACCGCCTCCTAACCTCGACGCTTTCCTTCATCGAATGCAAACAATGAAATTTCTAAGTCCGTAATCCTCCATAATCACGGGCTCAACTTAGACTATTTCCTCGCTATTTAATATTTTCTCGAATCGACCAATTTCCACTTTTGTCTCTTTCGCCGACATGCCTCTTCTTAGTCATATATTTCAATCTTCCAAGAACCCTTATTCTTTAAGGATCAACCCTTAATTTACAAGGACGTTGCATTCAATATGTACTTTTGAATACCTTAAGAAATTTCAAGGTAACAAATGCCTCCGTAGATGCCATTTTCGAATTTACACATTTTCGACTGTGAGATAATGGCATCTATGAAGTGTCGCGCCTCACTGACCAAGTCGCTTCCACTACTCCATGAAGTGTTACTGCCTGCTCTTTAGTGACGTAACGCAATCATGATAACGCACCACACTTTTGCTTCGAGACGCGGGACCATTAATGTTGGTCATGATTACACTTTAGTGGAAGACATGGCCCACCATGCTGTCAGACTTGGCACACGTGTCCTTCGACTTGACACAATCTCTAACCTAGGAAATCATAAAATATTTTCCTTTACTTTTCTTCTTTCTTCCACATGATTACACTTTTGTTTTCTTTTTCTTCTTTTCGCCTTCACTCTTTTGCCGTAAACCACCAAACTCAAGTTCATCGCCTCAATTCATCTTCTCTAAACTCCTTTACAACTTCATCAATGGCAAACACCCACGACATCATCACCACCTCTCCACTATAGAACTCAAACTATATCTCGACAAGAAACCCTACGTGCTAGAACCCCCTTTCATAAAAGAAGACCAAGATTTGGCGCCTCGTACTAATTCCTTTAATTGAGAACAAACCCCTAGCTTTTCTCGGGTCCATTTTAGTAGATGTCTCTAAAATATATGTTGATGATGAAGGCGATTTTTCCAACCAAGACTGGTGCCCCTCGATTGCTTCCCCAAACCCTATTTCTTTACAATACATTGATGTAAATTTTAGAACCGCCTCCTCTAAACTGCCCTAAAATTATTGCTTGATGACACGTTTGGGCTAGAAAAGGTAAGCAAAGGAAAGAAATGGGTATTTACAACTTGTTGAACTTTCTCGCTCGCCAACCTTACTCAAGCGGCATGTTGTTGGCTGCCTTGCACTTTGGGAGGGATCGACCAATACTTTCCACATTGTGGCATGATAACTCCTACCCTTCTCAACTCAAGACTTTGACAGAGGAAACTCACGGTAGAGTCTTCAACCATACCAACATACTCCCATAGCAATAAAATTCGATGTTATGAATCCAAACATCCAACATACAATAATTTCATCATCACCCATGAGAATCGCGACATTTCTAATGAAGAACATATTGCATTCATAACTCTCGGGCTATTTCGCTTTATTTTTGTTCCCGGTCGATGCAGAGTAGCAAACAATTTGTTTATTTGGCCACCCCAACAAGACAGAGTGAAAATATTGCTCTAGGCCAATTAATTTTGGCCTCTTTATATGCTTCTATGACTAATGTGGTGAATCAGATGAAAAAATTTGACCCTAACAATCCAAAGAAAAAGAGTGTTTTGGTGCACGGCCCTTTTGGCTTCTACAACTGTGGCTAAATACTACTTTCTCTAAAGACATCAAATCGCTTCGACAAAAGAAGGTATCAATCTCCCAAGATTGAAATGGTCCCATTTGGCCATGTTATCTTCCTCTGATACTTGTCGACAAAACCTCCCCAAAAGATGAAGTCTTTAAACTACTGTTCAACATCATGTTGACAAGAGAAGATTTTACACCATCTATGGCTCCATTTTTTGATGGTAAGAGTGGCCTCAGAGTGGCTCACCAAATCCTTTCCACTGTCCAAGAAGTAGATCGACATTCTTTGATATACTAGGCGCTGACTCCTCAATTTCTTACTTATGCGATCGCCAACATGAGTCTATGTCTAGCGGCCACTAACCCAACTTGTAGCTCGACAATTTGGAATTTGCCAACTTGTCCCTAAATCTTTCTATACTTATCATGAGTTGCTCACCGACATCCTAAACGACCGACCTAGGAAGTTATTAAGAAGACGCTGAAAGCCTCCTGCCAACAGAGCCAAACTTACTTTCACCACCTTTAGACCATCATATTACTGCACTAAGGAATTCGAGACCTGGTGGCGGTCATATTTTGTTACTTTTATTAATGATCCGCTGTAGACGTACGAACCGACTGCTTTTCTGACAATTTTCGTGGCAAGACGACAAAATGTAAGGCTACCAACATCAAGCATTCAAGCTTTCTAGAAATACTTTAGGTGTTGTACTTACCAAATAATCTTCGTCGAACCATCCATGATGTGGCCCAAGAGCTAAAGGAGAAGGTAACTGAAAGGATTCCATAACTACCTCGTTACGAAGATAAGTATCTTTACGCACTTCATTTTGGAAAATCAAATTTCCTTCTTGCCGACTAGCCCACTAGCATTGGCTTTTCGCCCACCTATCCTAGACTGGTGGTATAGCTCTTGGTCAAATGTTCAAAATGCTTACAAAAAGAAAGTCGATCATGGTTTCGAACGGCCATTGGTTACACGACTACCCATATTTTCTCAGATATTGACCTTAAATATGTGAGAGAGCTTGTTGTAGTACTCATGGTAATGAGCTCGGAAAGCTTAATTTCCTTTAACTCGACTTACACACTTATTCGACTTAGCTACTTTTCTTCTAACTATTCCTCTACCATGTGTAGTCCTAAAGAAAATTCTCGCTATCAAGAGCCGTGAAGGCCCATCTAATTTACCATCGACATCGCTAACAAAGAAGGTCCTTCACCCTCAAAGGTACGCCTACACTTACACCTCTATCCATATGTGTTTCGGGTTCAAGATTTCTTACTTGGTCGACATCTTACAGCTTCACCCGATCCATACTCCATTTGATGATTTAACCAATTTTTCTTCTCTTAAGAAGACCGATTCTTTTGTAAGTATATTTGTTATACCCAAAAGTTTCCTCCTACTTCTCAAGATAATCCACCACTCCATACTCAAAGATTCCACAAGGGTCGATCGACAAACCCTCCTAAGCAATCAATCCAAACTAGGGTTTTTGCTCTTCTCAAGTCAAGATGGATTTCCAATACTTCAAGTGGTCATCATACCTCATCATATGCCTCAAGGGATCACCATGTCAAATTTCAAGCCTTATAAGTCAAGATTGCTCATCCAATTGCTTAGATGGTTGAAAATAGTTGATTAGACAAAAGTCAAATGTGGTCAACATACACCAAACTTCATAATTTTGGTCAACATCAATATGAAGTAATATTCATCATTTGATCAAGGTGGACCACGATTCATCAAGAAAAGTCAAATTTTATCAAAAGTCAAAGTTTCTAAATTAGGTTTTCGTATTAAAAGTCAATGTAACTTTGATTGTGCATAACTTTCACATACTTTATCGTTCCACCAAAGCTCATTTTAAAGGGAATTCAATTTCTACAAATTCATGTCTTACAAGCTTTGGCTAGAAATACTTATTTGGAAGTTATGGATCAAAACATTACGTGTCCTTTTAAAAAGTCAACAAAATTCATCTTTTGCAAAGAAACTTAAATGAAGATGAAACCAAAAGGGATGTTTAAAAGACATCTCGAGGTTTCTAAAAGTTCAAGAACACCCAAAAATGTTAAAAATTGAGCAAGATACAAGTTGGCAAGTTGAGCATTTTCGAGGAGGTATGAAGGAAAATACCTAGCAAAAGAAAATATTTTTCAAACGGCCTAAGATTTTATGATCCAAACTCGATTATATTATTATCCATGACCTCTATGTCTGCATGCCACGCCTCTTATCTTTTTATTTATTTATTTTTGAATTAAATGGCTTAAATTCAAATTTAATTAAATAAAATACAAAGATAATTATTAATGCAAGATGGGCTTGATTTGTGCATGTCTTGAGGATCAAGGAAGCCCAAAAGAGTCACAATTTCGTGCAAGAAGATTAATAAGATTGAGCAAATTTGGTAAGATTTCATGCAAATTTCCAATCAAATATTTTTCATTTAAAGAGAATATTTTCTCTTAAAGCCTTGACCTATTTCCACTCCTCTATATATACTTAACATCTTCACAAGACAAAGGAGGATTTTGGCCATTTCACACGAAACCTTTGCTCCACAACAACCCTAAAATTCTCAAAAATTCAAGAAGTTGGCAAATTGTATTTCAAGTTGCAGCCACTTTCCAAATGCTTAATTCATTCATTAATGTTCCAAGTTCCCGTGATTCCATACCAATACTCACGATCCCAAAGCATCCAAAATCGCCCTCGTAAGGCTGCTCGTAAAGTGTTGGATTTCAACCTGATTTACATGATATAAACCATATTCATGCATTCATACATGTTTATTATGTTATTTTGAGTCAATTTCATGCATTAGTTTCAAAGTTTGATGCAGAATGTGAAAACACCATGGCTAGGGCACGAAGCTCTCAAGTCAGATCCATAGTTGTAGGACGTTAAGCCAAAATAACTTTAGATTCGATTCTGGGATTTATTTAGTGGTCTCGTTATTTTTTCGTTTTTGATTTTGCAGGTTTTGGATATTTGGATGGCCGGAGAAGATGACCGGAGTTTCCCTTCCGGCATCATCTCTAGAAGTTCTAACTTCTGGATCTCCAGAAGAGGCACCTCTAGAAGAGTCCCCCATAAGCTCAAGCTCCAGCTTCTGGACGTCCTTAGCACCAGAATCGCCATAAACTCCAGCTTCTGGACGTCCTCAGCACCAGAATCCCTAGAAGTTCCAGCTTCTGGATGTCCCCAACACCGTAATCCCTTAAGCTCCACCTTGGATGTCCCCGCAGTAAATGTAAGCCCCGCCTTCTAGACCCTTCCAGATGCAGAACCTCTAGAAGCCCCAGCTTCTGGACCCTTTTAGATGCAAAAGCTCCAGCTTCTGGACACCCTCATAAGGATTCTCTAGAAACCCGCTCGGATGCCAAGGCGCCACCACGTAGGCTTGGTTTTCGTGGCGCTCCGCCGAAGCTCGATGGAAATTCCTTTTATTTATTTATTTTTTTTGTTGTTTATTTCTTTTTAATTATTTCAACTAATTAATTAATTAGTAATTAGGTTAAACAATTAGCTTAATTAGGGTTAATTTCACAAATAATTTTCCCCCATGTTTTTCTTAATTAATTAACTTAATTAGTTTAATTTAGGTTAATAACTTTCATTAAACTTCTTTTATTAATTAAAATCAATTAGAACTAGGATTTTTCACATCAATATTAATCTTCAAAAATACCAAAAATATTAGGATTTAGGTATTCACTTAGACAATTTTTTCTATTTTATTTCTTTTTGCATTTAAATTCTAGAAAGGGTGTATAGGTTACAAATTTGTTTTTTCATGTAATAGTGTAGATTTATATTCCTGCTTTTACTTTCCGCATCTCATATTATGTATCTGCCCCAAAGCCATGTAATAGCGTAGGACATTTACTTTCCTGCACTTTACTTTCCGCAATTTACTTTCTGCACATATCTAACTGCTAGTAATTAGGTGCGTATGGCAAGATAAAAATCAATCTAGATCACTAAATACAAGATAAAATATCAGAATGCACCCCCTTAGGGTATCCTCTCTGTTGCCTTACTAAAATGGTCATGTCCCCTAACGGGGGTATCTTAGCAAAGCTGCCTACGAATATATCATCATAGTCCCTTCGAATTAAAGATCATAGTCCCTCGATGTTGCCAACGAATACATGGTCTAGTCTCTCGATTGTTGCCTAAGAAAAGTGATGATCGTCCCTACGAATAGGCTAGGATATCCCTACATGTTGCTTTCTATGACCATCTGATGTCCCTTCGAATGTCCCTCTTACATCCAACGAATAAGGTTACCTATCAAACAATGGTATGGATAGCTTTATTCTAAAGGAAAGCAAAATCACGTGGAAACGACTGCTCGAGTGGGTAAAATAAGTCTCTTTGCTTGCTCAATCAAAACATTTTTCACACCTCACACTTTCAAAAACATTTTTCAAAGCACTTTATATACATTCCAACGTGAATCATTACAAAGTCTTTTCCAAAACAAAAATATTTCCAAACTCTTCGACACATTCCAAAGTGAATTATTACGAAGTTGAAGCGAAATGCCTTTTCAAAACATCTTTTCAAACACACACCAAAAGCAATTAAAGTGAGCTAAGCAATTAAGAGCCCGAGATAATTACGGATGAAAAGGTGCTAACACCTTCCCTTTTCATAACCGCCTCCCGCATTTCGTAATCTAACGAAGGTCTTTTTCCGCTCTTTCGGCCCTTAATTGATAAAAGAAAAGTCGTATGGCGAATCTTGTTATCCGCAACATTTGCGATCAAACGCAAAACAAACAAGTCGTTCTCCCACCGTGTTACAATATTTTTATTATATTCAACACTCTATGGCTTGCAAGTTACTAATGTTTACTTGTGTACCGTAGTCTAAAATGCTCATGGATTCGATCGCCTCCAAAACATCCAAAAGTCCAAGAGGGAGGAAACACCGTCGCTCGAGAGGACTAGGGTAACCATTATTTAACCGATCATTTCAACCAATGCCATGACTTTGATTTATACATACCTTTATATTCTCAACCATCACCGATGATCGCTCTCTACAATCCCAAAATTTAAGGCCACAAGAGGAAGAAAACTTCTATTGAAGACAAAGTGTCAAAAAGAAGAAAAAGAAAGCCCTTCTCGCCAAGACCTGGAGTGAAGGTCAACACCAAAACTAAGCAACCATGGATGTCGATGATCACCTCTTGTCACAAAAAGGAGAGGTAAATTATTCTTGGATATATGTCTTGAGGTCGACCTAAACCTTGAACCGATAATATAATACAACCATCGCTACTCCGACCCCAGCTCAGAACCGACGAAGCTAAAATCTAGAAGGGACACTATTGTAGCTTCAATGAAGGTTGAGCCCAAATCCTAGCCCAACGACATGTGTATTTACTAAATTCTTTACTTTTTATTTTGTTTGCCAAATTCATCCGCGAACATCTATTTTGTTTTCCTTAGGTCGAAGCTTCTGATCCTCAACAAAGCGTGCCAGACTATACTCTAATGTCAGAAGTTTCTTTACTCATCACCACCAAACTCCCTATGTAGCCGCTGGTGAGTTTTTTGACCTGACTATTTCGGCTACTCTTAGTGACTCTGATTCGATCACTAGTCCTGCCAAACATAAGGGTTATAGTTCGACTACCTCTGACTCTAGTCTTTCAAATTCCCTCAGGAGGCTAAAAAATGTCATCACATCACAACATTCTCCTCATCATGAAGGTACACATCATATTTCTCCTAAAAAGAAAGATAGGTCTCCTCCTCCTAAGCTTATACTTCAAAATCCCACTGAGGAAAATCGACTCAGCTGGCCTTTCAGGAGAAAAGAAAGTTACTTCACCAAAGCCCTCTGCAGAAGAGAAGGTTGACTCGTGTCGACCAAGAAGATCTTGACACTTCTACATTGGAAGCACTAGAAAGGTTATGCAACTTTGTATACTCATACCCTTTATTCCGACTCCGACCACTGTGAACTCACAACGATAAATTAGGGCCTGTTACTAAGGTTAAGCAATTAATAAAATTAACCCATGCTTTGAGCCCTCGATCGCAAGACTTACTTTGTGAAGAATCAACTCTTGGCTCGTAAATTTTAGATGCTCTTAATCAGCTAAAGGGCCTTGAGACTTATGAGTCATCCAAACTTATGGTATGAAGATTGAGAAAATTCTTCTTTCTTTATTTGAAATGTCAATCGTAAAGAAGAATGAAGAATTGATGGAGGAGAAACAAGCTTTGGTGAAGGGAAATATGGATGTGGTGGTAAAGGCCAAGATAGTAATCAAGGATTAAGGGCACAAATTAATTAGAAACGCCAAGAACTTACTCCTAAAAGGAAAAAGTCATGAAATACGCAATGGATGGCCGAATTGTCCAAGGAAATGACTGCTTTAGGCGAAGAACTCGAACTTGTCACTAAACAAGAAGAGGAGCTTAGCCAGCTTATCGCCCGACTCAAACTAAAGTGCACCAGATAACTATGGATGTTGTAGCTGCTAGCATCGCTACCTCTAAATTCAAGCGTAGATAGTGGCACTTAAGGCAAAGGCGTAAAGCTTTGAAAATCATGTTGTACGCCCATAGTGAACTAAGGTCTTTCTAAGACAAATTTTGAGATTTCCGATTTGACCATCATTTTATGTATGCTTTTATGTAAAGTTTAAACAATGGCTTTAGCCGATCTTAATGTAATACTTTTATTTTGTTTTTACTTTACATTTTATCTTTTGCACACATCGTGACAAGATGCTTGATTTGTCGGTTTCACATAACTCTCTCCACTTTTATTCGACGAATATTTACTCCGTCGAAATTGTAACTTTGAAGAATAGGTTTGTACTTTAAGTACTTGTCGCTACCCTTAAAATCCGATGGGGCTAATTCTTCAAGTTCATAAGCGTTGTTTGAAAAGGCTTGAATTACCTTAAAAGGTCCTTCCCAATTTTGGGACCATTTTCCTAAGACTCTATCATTCCTGCCCATAGGTAGTATCACTTTCCAAACTAAGTCATCGACACCAAATACCTTATCTTTCACCTTTTGTTATAGGCTCGCAACTTTTTCCTCTGCCTTCTCAATGAATCGAGAGCTAACATCCTGCCTTCATCCAAGTCGACTAATTCGCCTTCCATCATTCTCCAAGAATCTTCGATGGTATTTCATGTTGTCTTTGAATTTTACGATTGAACATGTATTTCAAATGCACAACACAACATCGTGTCCATAAGCAAGTCGAAATAGCGTAGTTCCTGTCGCTTCTTTGGGAGAAGTCATACATGCCCATAAAGCTTGATCAAGTGTTTTATGCCAATTTCTTGGCTTCTTTCCTACATGCTTCTTAAGTAAGCTAATTATCACCTTATCGACGCTCAACTTGGCCGCTTCTCGAGCATAATAGTGGATCAAGGCTAATAACTTAATCCCAACTTCAAAATTCTTGCATTTTCCGCCCAGTAAACACTGATCCTTAGTTGGTTGTAATTGTTTCTAGGAGCCCAAACCGACATATGATGTGATTTTGTATAAAATCAATAACAGCTTCTTGGTCGACATTTGTCAAAGCCACAGCTTCGACCCATTTTGTAAAATAATCAATGCCAACTAAAATATACCTTTGTTGTTTTGATGAAGCTTGTTTTATTTCTCCAATCACATCTAAAGCCCATCCTCTAAATGGCCAAGGTTTCACAATGTAATGCACTCACTTTGTGGACATGTCAGATGCCCCATGCATTTGGCATTCTTGGCAGCCTTTGGCAAACTTAATGCAATATTTTAACATCGAGGCCACACACCTAAGCGCATCAAAAGCCATTTCATTTTGTGTCCAGGTGTGCACCACAAGCCCCACTGCACGCCGACACTACTATATATGCCTCGCTTTCTCCAAGGCATTCGAGCAATATTCCTTCAGCTTTCTTAAACAATTCATTCTCTATCAAAACAATATTTAATTTTTCATTTTGTCGAACCCGTAGGAGAACGTAAATAATCGACTGCTGGTTTACGCTAATCACTATCTTGCCCATTGTCAATTATAAAATTTGAAAATTTTCAACATCTATAGCCCCTAATTTTATAATTGACAAATCAAGGAGATAATAAAGTTGCTCTAACCTTCTCTCTTACCTAGATAAGTTCTTCATTTTGATCCTTCTTGTACCCTCGAAGTCTCTTGTGCGAAATCATTCGCTTTTGATTTTCCGCTGAGGTATGTGTCAAAGACTCACTTGTTCGAATTGTCTAAGCAACGATGGTAATCACAAAGTACATGATTAGATTATCTTTAACACATCTATACTCCTTTAAGATTTGCTTAATAACCAATTCCGAATCTCCCATAATTTTGATATTCCTTGCCCCCAATTCTAGTAGCAGTTCAAGTCCAGTTATTAAAGACTCGTATTCTGCTTCATTGTTAGTGCAAATACGCGATTCTATACTTGAACTCGTTGAATTCCATTTGGAGAAATTATGATTCCTCCGATTCCAGCGCCATCTTTATGTCTAGAGTCGTCGAAGTATAACTTCAATGGCACTAAATCGACATAATTTTTGGGCATAGCAACCATTGAATGGTCGAAAAGAAAGTCTGCCACTATCTGCCCTTTCATTGCTTTTAAAGGCAATTACGTTAGGGAATATTCTGTCAGCGCAAGTGCCATTTACCAATGCGACTGTGCAAAATTGTTTTAGACAACATATGTTTAATAATATCGAAATGAGAAGATACATACACATCAATTGGCTTTATATATTTCTTCAGTTTAATACAAGAGAAATACAAACACAGGCATAGTTTTTCTATATCATTATACCTAGTTTCCGAATCATTTAGCATTCGACTAAGGTAATATACAGGTCTTTCGACACCATTTTCATCTTGAACTAACATACTTCCTATAGTCATATTTGAGGCCGCATTATACAACCTTATAGGCCTATTTCTAACAGAGGCGCTAAGATTGGAGGCTTTACTAAATATTCCTTGATCTTGTCAAAAGCCTCGTGTTCCTTTGCCAAATGAATTTCATTCTTCATCAAGTAGTGGTGAAAGACTATGGTTTTCCCACTCATGTTGATATGAACCTCCTCAAAGAAATTTATTTTACCCAACAAAGACTAAAGCTCTTTTATCGACTTGAGGTTTGACGCTCATGATGGCTTTAGTTTTGTTTTGATTTACTTTTATGCCCTTTGTGCACCACAAAGCCAAGAAAATCACCTTCTTGTACACAAACGCACACTTTAATGGATTCATTTTAATCCATATTTCCTCATCCTTTCAAAGGATTTTCAAGATGTCATAGTATGCCGATTTATTATTCAACTTTATTACTATATCATCAATATAAACATGCATAAAATCTTCAATGAAATCATGGAACATAGAGTTCATTACCCTTTGATAGGTTGCTCCAACATTTTGAGGTCGAATGGCATGACCACCCATTCATATGTTCCTAGTTCTCCTGGCAACGAAATGCCGCCTTCGACATCTTCATCTCAGAATAAAAATTTGGTTATAACCAAAGATAACCATCAAGCATACTAAATATTCAAAACCAGCAAAATCGACCAATATTTTTACCAGTGCATATCATATTCATCTTTAGGAGTGGAAGCATTTAAATCTCTAAAATCAATGCACACCTTAATTTTCCATTTTTCTTCATGATTGGCACAATATTTGCCAACCATTCGATGTACCTTGCGCTTATAAACCCGCTCGAGGAGCCTTCGACTTCCTCGATCTTCGACATTATTGCCGGAGCAAAACGTCGAGGTGTTTGCTTTCCTAGCTTTTTTCCAAATTTTATTGGTAGTCTCAATTCAACCAAACCCGCTTAAACCAACCCATTTCTATAGTCCCAAGCAAAACAATCTTTAAATTCTTTTAATAAAGATATTACCTCGACTTCAATGTTTGGTCGATGTTGCTGATGTAAGTTGGTCTTTATCACCCTTTTCGCCAAGATCTATCTCTTCTAAGGTATCTTGTGGCTCAATAGCCAAGATGACATCTCCTCCAAAATTTTACTTTATTGACTTTACACCATATTTTCTTCACTTCCAAAGGTCGAATTTATTTTGTTTTCAAATATACGCCAAATCTTCTTAGAGCTTCAAGCTCGACATCATGATCACCGATGTCACCCCATCCCTGCTGGCGATTCTCAAGATACGGATCCTCTAAGGGTTCCACATCTCATATGAAACCATGGGTTTCATGCAATTTCAAGGAAACAAATGCCTCGCTTAATTTGGCATATAGTTCCTCGCAGTTGGCAAGGAGAAATGTTAGCCAACTTTTGTCGAATTATTTTCCGACATTATTTATGTTCGCCATGAAGTACCTTTGATCGGCCTCAATATTCTCCACTATACCATCTTCCTCCATATTATTAGACGATGCATGGAAGATGGTACAACTCCTATTCCATAAAGCCAATCTACCAACACAGATTATAACTTGGCTTTCCTCGATTACCATAAATATGGTCGGCCTTGTCACCGAGCCGACAATTATGTTTACCTCGAATCACTCCTATAGTGTTAATGGTTCTCCTTCATAGTTTGATAAGACCACATTATGGAACCTCGATATCGTGTCGAACTTACCAATTTTCTTCAAGATATGGTGTGGCATGATAGTGACAATCGCGCCTAATAATCTACCAACACCTTGTTGATAGCAATTCCTTCGACTTTTGTCCCGATCAACAAGGGTTTTAAATGGCTTCTCATAGCCATGTCGCCTTCAAGAAGGCATCTTGGTTCTCAATCGAACCATTATTCATGACAAAGTAACAAGTCGACTTATGTAAAGCCATTTCCTCAAAGATCTACATTAACGAAATCTTCCACTCGCTGAAAATCACACTACGCAGGAGAATCGACACCATATTAACCAAGATGTCGAGCCTCTTTGAGTTAAGCAAAATCATCAATTGCCTCTTCGTAACATTTGGCAACAGTTGGTTCACAAATTCTTTGATTCGCTCTTTGACATTAGGTCTCATACCCCAAAATTTGCCCTCCTATTCCTCAAGACATTTCACATATCCATACTCAAGGATTCCTCAAGGGTTGATCAGACAAACCCTCTCCTAGACAATCAACCCATCCTCAGATCCAGATGGATTTCCAACATCTCCAATGGTCATCATGCCTCCTCATATGCTTCAAAGAATCTCCATCACAAGTTTCAAGCCTTACAAGTCAAGATTCATCAGACAATTGTTCAGATGGTTGAAAATCAACATTAGACAAAAGTCAACGGTGGTCAACATACAACAAACTTCATGATTTTTGGTCAACATCCATATTTTGAAGTAACATTCATCATTTGATTAAGGGTTGATCATGATTCATCAAGAAAACTCAAGATTTGATCAGAAGTCAAACTTTCTAAATTAGGGTTTTCTAGAGAAAAGTCAACTAAACTTTGACTGAGCATAACTTTCTCATACTTTATCAGAAATTTTTCCACCACCTCTAATTTTGAAGAGAATTCAATTCTCTACAACTTCATGTCTCACAAGCATGGTCAAAAATGCTTCATTTTGAAGATATGGATCAAAGCACATGTGTCCTTTTCAAAGTCAATAAAAGTCAACTTTTTGTATTGAAGTGATATTGGGAATGGAAACTCCAATTGAGATGAAACCAAAGAGGTTGTTTATAGGACATCTAGAGATTTCTAAAAAGTCCAAGAACACTCAAAATGTTGAAAATTGAGCAAGATACACCTTGTACAAGTTGGGCATTTTTGAAGAATTGCACAAAGAGAAATACTTGTCAAAATCCAAAATTTTGCAAATGGGCCTAACTTTTCTTGGTTCAAACTTATTCCTCGGCTAATTTGGAACCTCCAAGCCCAATGCCATTTAATTTTATCTTTATTTTTCTATTTAATTTGGATTTTAATCATTTAAAACAAATTAAATTAAAAATAAAGGTAGAAAATCAAAATTAAATGCAAATTGATTTTTCTCTCATCCTCGAGGTCCAAGCAACTCATAAAAGTCAATTTCGAAATTGGCTTTGATTTGGCAAGAAATTGATGAAAATTGATCAAAGGAAAGATTTGGTTTCTTACCAAATCATATATTTTTTCATTGATTGATTCATGATTTGCACTTAATTTCCGACCTAAATCCATCTATTATATATACACAATGCATACACATGAGAATAGAATGTAAAAATTGCCTCACGTAACCCTAACCTAAGTCAAAAAATTGTGTTCTTCAAGGTACATGCAACCCTAGTTCCAGCTGGTTTCAACGATTTTGAGCATTCCATTACATTCTTGAGTCTTTAGAATCGATCCGACTTTACAAGTTACAAAACCATCCGAATCGAGCAATCCCGATCAATTTGTTCTTCTTTTTCCAAAATCGATTTTCATTCTCATGCATCTTTAGCGTGTTTTGTTGTTTGTTTTGTGTTTAGTTCAAAGTTTGAAACTTTCTGATAGTGATTGTGTTTTAGTGGCCTCGAATCGAAATCCACCATGGCTAGGGTTTTCAGATCGTATTTAGGGCTTCCTAAATATGTAAAATTGGACCGAACCAAGGTTACCAGATGATCATGGACAAAACGAATTGAACCATGGCTTCAATGCATTTATATTACTTGTATGTGATTTTGAATTTTGTAGGGCTATAGCGACAACGGCCGACGCTAAGTGTTTGAAAATTCAAATGAAGAAGATGAAGTTCTTCGCACGGTTTTCCGATTCCGAAGCTTAATTGCTTAAAACGTTTTTGTTTCATTGTTATGACACCAAATGCGCTTTGGTCCAGTGGTGAAGGTACAAGGTTTTCCTGAAGGCACGAGTTATAGTCCCGCAAGACCATATATTTTATCACTTACAAAAGCTAACTTTTTCTATTTCTTATTTTTCTAATATTTTCATGTTATTTAATTAATCTTTAAATAATTTTATCGTGCATTTAAAAATCACAAAAAATATTTTCTTTTTGCATTATTATCAGAAAAATGTTTATTTAATTTTTAACATTAAAATTAATATTTTTGCATGCATATTTTATTTAATTGTTAATTAATCATTAATTAGACTTTTAATTGCTTTTAATTATCAAAACCATCCGTAAAATTACCAAAAAATTATCTTGTCATCTTATTGTCATTACTAATCAAAAATCTTTTTCCTCATTCAAAAATTACGTTCTTACTAACATTTTTCCTCTTATACGAATTTCGCTTATTTTCCGATTATGTATCTGTTTACAGGTTGTAACGTTTCAGACGATTTTTCTTGCTTTTTTTTCATATTATGTAACCGCCATGGGATGTAATAGTTTAATTAGGACTTTTACTTTCCGCACTCCTATTATGTAACCGCCCAAAGCCATGTAATAGCGAGGACTTTATCTTTCCGCACTTTACATTTCTCGCATTTACTTTCGCATATAAACATAGTAATTAGTGTGTATGGCAAGATAAAATCGGACATAGATCACTCATAATTTCAAGATAACATATCCGAATTAACACACTCTTTTCACACATGCACCCCTTAGGGTAATTCTCTCGCTGCTTTACGAATACAAATGGTCAAGTCCCCTAACGTAGAGGTATCCTAGCACCGCTGCTCACAAGTATATCATCATAGTCCCTTCGATACAAAGATCATAGACCCACGATGTCGCCACGAATACATGATCTCGCCCCTCGATTGTTGCCTACTTAAAAGTGATGATAGTCCTTCGAATGTGCTAGGATACTTCCACAAGTTGCCTTCTATGACCATCCGATGTCCTTCGAATGTCCCTTACATCCAAAGAATAGTGTTACCTACCAACTAATAGTATGGATAGCATTATTCTAAAAGAAC
This sequence comes from Vicia sativa, assembly GCA_021764765.1. NCBI lineage: Eukaryota > Viridiplantae > Streptophyta > Magnoliopsida > Fabales > Fabaceae > Vicia > Vicia sativa. The sequence continues at coordinate 37,762,080 of CM038794.1, forward strand.
GTAAAATAACACGAAAACGACCATTCTGAGTAGGTAATAAGACTTTAGTTGCTTGCTCAAACAAAATACTTTTCACACCATACACTTTTGTCAAAGTTCAAACTTTTCAAAACAAAACATTTCCGAATACTTTGTATACATTCCTACATGAATCATTACAAAGTCAAAGCGAAATGCCTTTTCAAAACATTTTGTCAAACACACGTAAAGCACTTTTAAATGATCTAAGAGCAACTAAGAGCCTGAGATAACTACGGATGAAAGGGTGCTAATACCTTCCTTTTCATAACCTTCTCCCTTACTCGTAATCTAACGAAGGTCTTTTCTTGTTCTTTTCACCTTCCCTTAATTGGATAAAAGAAAAGTCGGTGGCGATTTGCTATCCGCAACATTTTTGCGATAAAAAGCAAAACAATTCTCAAAGTCGCCACCAGACATGTAATCGGGCACTGGGAGAACCCTAAAGAGAGAATGCCTTAGGGATTTCTAGATCACTTTACTACTTTTTGTTTGACTTGTATGCTTTATCTTAAAGGGTTTCTTGGTATTATACTTTGGGGATCCTACACCGAATCCGGTTTCCTTTAGGTAAGTAGCAATAGATCGTCATGACTGCTAGGGCGATACCGAAATGGTCAACATGATGGCTACGTTAGGTGACACTTTGGATGTCCCGACTTTTCATTTCCAAGTTGAGGATAGTATTTGGCTTCGCGTGGTGTCATCGACTAACTCAACTTTTAGAACCTTAATCGACCCATCTTGGCCATTGAAGGTAGTGAGATGGCTCATGGTGCGCATCTAAGGTTGGCGATACTCGATGCTACGCCATTAAGATCTGACTTTGGGATATTTTCGGTCGACCACTTGGTAGTCGTATTGAAATAAACGCCTACGAGAAAGATCAATGATATGAGATTCCTAGAACCCTACATTATTATAGGACAGATGAACCAACTCAAACTTTTGGTAGGTAATCACCTATACCTCATGCAAGCCTTAAACCTAGGGCTATCAGGTGAATTGTTTGGTTTGCTAAACATGACATCATGACATCATCGCATTGCATATCATTTCTAACTATTTCAAGGACCTAAGGATTTATCTTTGCCTGCTTTGTAGGATTATGGCTTCTAGAAAGACTATCCAATCAACTTCACGGGTATACCTTCTCAACTCAAAGAATTGGTTTCGTAACTTCCCGATCATGCTCGCCCATCAAAAGACATGGTTATCTACTTGATTTGGTTACCTCCGGTTTTGAAGAAGATATGATGCATGTCCTATTCCAGCTTCTTCGATCCGAAACACCATTGCTTTACATTCCCAAATTATCGCTTGGTTCCTACCTTGAAGAATTTCTAAGCTACTGGGATACCTATTCTTGATCAAATTCCATTCACCGGCTTAGAAAAGGTTCCTAGGTATGAAGACATTGCATCAAGATTACATCTAAAGCGCCGTATATCAGCCAATTGGGAAACAAGAAGTGGAGTTAAAGGTTTACTTGCTAAGTTCCCGATAAAGAAAGCTCGAGAATTCTCAAAGCTATGAGTTTCCAAGCGCTTGAAGACATCTTGGCCTTGCTAATCTATGGTTTGGTTCTATTCCCTAACTCGATCAATTCATAGATGTCAACGCCATCAAGTTATTTCTTACTGCAATCTAGTGCCTACTTTACTTGGAGATGTTCTACATTCTCCACGCCGCACTATCAAAAGACAAGGAACTCTCATGTGTTGCATACCGCTACTTTCCTGTGGTTTATTTCGCACCTTCCTCAATCAAGAATGAAGAACGAGCAAAGATTGAAGTGGTCTCAAAGACTAATGTCACTCTCTCATTCAGATATCCGTTGTGTCTTTTCTCTCAAAAGAACTTCACATTCATCGAGCTGTGGAGAATTCCCAATGTACCACTCCTGGCATAGGGAGGTATTACTACAACCCTTCTCTAGCTCTACGCTTGGTTATGCTCAAGAGATGGCCCGCATGATATGCTTCTCCAAGATATTGTGTTCGACTACAACCACGATCTCCAAAATTACCGATGAAGGTTCATACACGCCTGGGGCATGGTAAAGAAGACTGATACCAAGACTTTGGGGCACCAAAACTCCATCCCTTGGGAACCTTACCTCAAATGGGTACGAGCTCGAGCTCAAAACCTCATGATGCCATTTACACCCGTGTTACCAGTAATTATGGAACCTGTCGCGATAGGTGACATACCCTATACTGTTCTCCATCCTGACATGCCTACTAATTTTGAAGACTTGAAGAGATCCTGGATTCAACTAAAAGAAGAAAGGGTACGTGAAGCTCAGGTTATGCAAGTGAGAAGAAGGTACTAGAGTTGACCAAGCTACTTCACGAGGAGCGAACATCAACGCCACCAAGAGAAATACCAATGGAGACTTAGAGCTTTAGGATTTTGTTCTTTTATTTTCCGAACTATCTTTTGTACTTAAAATAAAAAAGAATAAAAAGAGAACTAATAAATGTTTGTTCATGCTTGTTTAACAAATTTAAATCTTAAGGTCCTTGAAAACATTGCATTGCATCTGATAAACATTGCATATCATGGCATAACATCTCATAACAGTACATTGAAGATCGTTTCATTTTCTCGCTATTTATTTTAGCGTAAAATGGCTCTTGAACATCGCCAAAGATCTCCAAGCCCGAATGCTCGGCCCAAGATATGTTCACTAGCTTGGTCCAAGGCCAAGAAGATCAAAAGCTCATCAACAAAAGAAGAAGTTCATTGTGTTCTCAACATGGGAAAACGCCACAAAGGTGGTCCTAAAGTGGTTAGCTGGATAGAGTTCTAAGGGAGTGTCAAGACCGAGGGAAGTGTCAAGGGCAACGAAGATGATCAGCGAGCTCCGAGAAGAAGGAAGAAGATTATGAGAATGATCAAGATCTACGAGGATGACAAATACAAGAAACTTAAAGACCGTCTCAATGTTGTGGAAAATTTGAAGATGTCCGGCTGAATTTTGATGATCCGAGTCTTGTCCTCGATGTGGCCATTCCTCCCAAGTTCAAAGTTCCTACTTTTTCCAAGTATGATGGTATTTCTCTGGGTTTCATCTAAGTCCTATGTTCAAAAGATCAACCCCACACCGATGACAAAGTGTGGATGCATTATTTTCAAGAGAGTTTGTCCTAACTCAATCGAGTGGTATTATCACCAGAGAGTGACCATATCCGCATTTGGAGTGACTTGGTGATGCTTTCTTACAAACAAGATGAGTATAATGTCAATTGGCACCCACTGCGCATGCAACTACAGCATGGCTATGGGTCGTGATGAGAAGTTCAAAGAATATGCTCGAAATGGAGAGATCTAGCAGATGAGTTCAACCACCCTTGTCCAATAGGGAGTTGGTTGATATGTTTACGGAACACCGACAGCCCATTCTTCAATCATCTCGATTGGAAACTCTTCACCGGATTCACCGAGTCGATATTGACAGGAGAGCATATCAAGCCGGTATCAAGAGCGGAAAGATCTCAGAGTCATCCTCAAATGCTACGAAGAGATCTTTTGGTGGTAAGAAAGAAGCCAATGCCGTATGGTCGAAAAGCCGAGCCACTGACCGCTACTAACTGGTGGGGGCAATGATCCAACCACCAGAAGAATCCAAAGATCAACATCTCCCAATGACCAATGCACCAAAGTCCACACTATCGACAAGAACGCTTATGTTTTATAGACACCACCATTCTCCGACGAGATCAAGTATAGTTAATTTGTCGTGTTTGTCAATCCAATCCAGATGCCCAGAGAATTGTCGCAGGCCCATCCTACCGACGGTTGTGCTTGGCCGAGAAGACGATTCAAGGTACGATGGATAACCGCAAGTGCTATTTTCGTCATCACCGCGGAGAATCAGGTGAAGACATGTCTAAGAAACTCAAGATCAAGATGTGAATGAAACCGCACTGTAGGTGTGGGATACCTTGAAGCCAAGCAAGGAAAGTCTCGACACATGGTGAAGTATACCTGCCTCGAAAGCTACAAGATTCCTAATAAGATGTTAAGGCACTGACTGGGAGATGATTTCTCGTAAGACTATGCCGATGTTAACACAATAAGGATTTCCTCTCACGATCCTCGTGCCTTAGAGTGGCACCTCTCATCATTACTTCTCCCGCACTGGCCCATATTCCTCCGACAAAGTTATACCTGGTACTATGGATCCGAGTTTACTATCATACGCTGCAAGCACCCCAACCATCGAGGATCTTACAAACAAGCCACCATTCCCATATTGACAACATCACCGGACAAGCAAGGTGCCCGAACCCAAGAGTGTTCTCTCAAGATCTCTCCACCAAAGACATCATGACCAAATGTGATTCGCCATTGAAACAGCCCCGGTTGAGGAAAGAGCCAAGAACTCATCCTCGCCCTACAGTACCAAAGGAAGTCACTAAGACACCTCCAAACAAGAAATGGAGGAAATTCAAGATCATCAAGAAGAGCGACTTGTCAGGAACACTGGGACAAACTCATCTAAGATCTCCAATGCTAAGCATGGCATGAACTTTCTCAAGAATGCTCACGCATCGCAAGACACTACCACCGATCACTAAGTTCAGACAGCACTGGCCGCCAACAACGGCCTAGGCTTCTCCGATGCCGATCTAACTCCTACGGAAGAACATAACAAAGCCTTGCACGCCTCTGGAATGGGGCATGCTTACATTGTCTCATGTTTTGCAGATACCGCCTCGCCTCAATATCCTACCAAAGAGTGCTTTGATCAACTCATGTCAAGGATCGTTTTGAAGCCGCATAATTGTGAGAGCTTTTGATGGTTCTAAATGAATAGTACTGAGAGCTTATTCTCTATTAAAGTCGGTTCCCACTTTCGACACCACTTTTTGTCATGACATCCGTCCAAATTACCTTGCCTACTGACGCCTCGATACACGGGGTGCGCCATACTCTACCTTGCATCGGTCAAGTACCCAAAGGAAGGGAAGGTTACAAGATGTGGTAAGAAGAATACATGGTGAGTCATCTACACATTCCGATATCTCGAGATGGAAAGTGAATTCTTCGAGACTCCTATCAAGCTTTCAAAACAGCCCAAGGGTCACCTGCTGACTCTCCTCCGTCACCCGGTTACACAAGTTCAATTCGTGATGGCCTCACAAAGATGTCAAGCTACAGCTTGAAGAGGAGGTAGCTACTATTTGGGGTCACCCCCAATCTCCCTTTCAACTGACAAGACCGGTTTAGGCTTCACCATCAAAGGTCGAAGATGATACCGCGAACATGCCGGCCAAATTCCTTCCGTGATCAAGAAAGATGGAGTCCATGCTATAAGACTCATCGACAACGACTTCGACATCGCAGTGGATCTTCCCAACTCCGACAACGGACTCAAGAATTGGAAGATCAAGACCATACCAATCTCCTTGCATGTGAGTAATTGCTTTTTTTTTTGCTTTTCGCTTTCTATGCTTTCAACAATAAACTTTAAAGCCCGGTGCCTTGTCGGGCATCATGGCTCGCTTCAGAGGATATTATCCGTCATTTGCATATTTTCATTCAATAAAATCGTTGGACTTTGCATTTAATTGTTGTTTCTTTCTTTTACTTTATCACCCCTTCAAAAGCTATGTGTTCTTACACACCCACGTGATAATCGCAATCACTCCAATCTCATTGATAACAAATATATGTTATTAAATATGACTTGATAATCCGATCTACCAAGTCAAGACGGTGAGAGAAGATTGTGAAGTGTCGGAGAACTTGTCGATCAACATGGGCAGAAGAACGAGTTATACGCCATCAAGAGCCACTGAGGTTGTGAACTGGGTACCATGAAGATGTAAAAGAGATCAAGATAGGGCGGGTCTTGAGAACAGTGTCAAAGAGAGATTGGTTCGCATGCTACGAGATTATATTGAGGTTTTTGCTTGGTCAGACATGCCAGTTTGACATTAATATTGTGGTACACCGCATCGACAAAGAAGGTTTTCTCCCAAGAAAGTTATAAGGTCTGTCGACGCGTCCCGAGATGTCAGAGAAAATCAAACCGTTATGAAGTAGTTCAACGCCGCTTTTAGCTCACTTTTATCCGCAAGGTTGCAAATGTGGTGCCTGTACCCAAGAAGGATGGCAAGGTACGAATGTGTGGATTACAGATTTGAACAAAGCGAGTCCGAAGACGATTTCCCACTTCCTCATTGATGTTCGTTGACAACACCGCCAAGATAAATTCTTCTCCTTCATGGATGGTTTCTCCTGCCACAATCGATCGAATGGCTCCCAAGACATGGAGAAGACTACTTTTGTTACACAAATGGGCACTTTCGCTACAAGGTCATGCTGCTCGGATCGAAGAACGTCGGCGCCACTTATCAGCGTGCTATAGAGATTATTTCATGACATGATTCATCACGAGATAAAGGTCTACGCCATTTACATGATAGCTCGATCACGCATGTAAGAAGAACATCTTGATCATTTGCAAAACTATTTGATAGATCAAGAAGCATCGAGACTTAATCCCAACAAGTGCACCTTCTGAGTCGATCCTAGAACTCCTAGGTTTTGTTGTCGCGGTAAAGGTATTGAAGTTTTCCCACCAAGGTTAAAGTTATTCAAGAGATGCCATCTCCAGACCGAGAAAGAAGTCGAGGTTTCGGGACGATCAATTACATTGCCGTGATTCATTGCATATTTAATCGCTATCAGGAGTCAATCTTCAAGTTATCAAGAAAGATCAAGTGGTGGAATGGAACCACGATTGCCGATCGCGCTTGACAAAATCAAGGAGTACCCATGTAATCCTCCCATTCTAATGTCGCCTATCAAGGAAGACCTCTTATCATGTACTTGATAAAGGTTGAGAACTCAATGGGTGTGTGTTGGGAAACATGACGAGTCCTGGTCGAAGAGTATGCAATATACTACCTTAGCAAAAAGTTTATCGATCGTGAAACAAGATACCATACCAAGAAAACTTGCGCTTTGGCTGGGTCACCGACTAAAAGACAAAGATATGTTGATTCACACTACCTCGCTTGGTCTCCAAGATGGATCCGATAAAATACATATTTGAGAAACCAGCTTCCCGGAAGAATAGTAAGATGGCAAATGATCTTGACCGATGACATCCAAGATACATCTCAAAAGCGATCAAAGGAAGTGTGGTAGCCGATCATTTGGCTCATCGTCAGTAGATGACTATTAGTCTATGCAACGAGTTTCCGTAAGAAGATGTTTTGTTAGTTACCGATGTGAAGAACTAGACCAAAGTAAGGACCTGAACAAGGATCCCGATGGACCATGGTTGATGGAGCCTCAAACGCGACTTGGCAATGGCATTGGCGCCATCATTACATCCCCTCGCAAGCGACACCCTTTCACCGCATTATGTTTCAATTGTACCAATAATACATGAACACGGTTGCATCACGGTATTAAAGTCATATGACTTAAGAATCAAGTTCTTGGAGTGTATGGAGACTCAAATTTTAGATCACGATAAAAGGTGATGGATAATAAGCATCCGAATCTCATTCCATATTGAGAGCATGCTCGAGTTTGATCCCTTACTCAAGAGATCACTTTCATATTCCACGAGAGGAGAATCACATGTACGATTAGCTACTATGTCGTCTATGTTCAAGGTCGATGGGACAACGAGGCTCCCCAAATAATCATCGAGAAGATCGACGAACCAAAGATATTGTTATGAGCTCGATACAAGAGAAACCTTGGTACTACGATGTGAAGAGGTATTCGAGACTCGTGGAATATCCCGCAGGGCATCTCGTCAACGATAAGAAGTTCTTGAGAAGATTGCATCCAAATTCTACCTCAAAGAACACATCCTATACAAGCGCAATCACGACCAGGCTACTCCACTGTGGACCGAAAACATGGAACATATCATGGAAGAATTACACGGCGATTTGGCACCCATGTCTACCATGGCTAAGAAGACTCAGAACAAAGTTACTATTGGTCCACCATGGAAGCCGATTGTCAAGTTATGCTCGATCTTGTCATAAGTGCCGATATATGCCGATTAAGTGCACACCTCCCACCATTGAATGTTCTTACCGCCTTGGCCGTCATAGTGTGGGCTTTGACATGATGGAGAATTGCCCACAGCTTCCAAATGGACATCGCTTCATCCTTGTGGCAATTGATTATTTCACCAAGTGGTAGAGGCGCCTCGTCAGATCTCTGTTACTAAGAATGTCGGCTCGATTCATCAAGCATAATCTTATCTCACAAGATGGCGCCCCGAAAAGATTATCACAAACAACGCCTAATCTCAACAACAAAATGATCACCGAACTCGCATTACGCTCAAGATCAAGCATCACAATTTCTCCATACCGCCTAAGATGAATGGCATGGAAGCCGCCAACAAGAACATTAAAAGATCATACGTAAGATGACAAGTGACTTACAAAGATTTGCATGAGATGTTACCATTTGCTCTCCACTATTTGACTATAGTACGGACATCAACAGGGCAACCTTCTCTTTGTATACGGTATGAAGGGCCCCTACCAATCGAGGTTCAGATACCTCAACCGTAGTCCTCCAGACGCAGAAAGGGCGAAGACGATCGGGTCTAGACTTTTCGACTGATCAATTGATCTATGAGAAACGACTCATATTCATCCGCTATGGACAAATCTATCGTAAACGAATGATCGAGCATTTAACAAGAAGGTCAAGCATCGAAGTTACCAAGTCGGTGATCTAGTAGTCAAGCGTATCATTCTTCCACAAGGTGATCCAGGCAAATGGACTCACCCATGAGGGACCATTTGTAGTCAAGACAATATTTTCCTCGGAGCTATGATACTAGCACCATGGATGGTGAAGACTTCCCACACCCCGTGAACGCAGATATAGTCAAAAATACTACGACAAAGAGACCCACTAGGTCGATCGACCTAGGCAAAATAAGGGCATCCCGCGAACTAAAAGGGTTCGGCAAAAGTTAAGGGGTTTGGGCAAAAAGGGTATCCCGAGACTCAAAACCCGAAAGGGCGGTCTAGGCAAAAGCTTAGGATTTAAGCGCATCATGTATTCGATCACCTACTTCTAGACTACTATCAAGATTCAAGATTCAAATGGCGAAAGTCAATCCACTCACTTTCTATCGACGCAAGGAGATGAGATAGTCGAATATATGAGTACTAGCATAGTTCGAGCTTAACGAGATTGTTTCCGCATAGCTTTTACTTTCTTGTGTACAAACTACTTGGCCATACGTCACCTTTCAAATTAATACAAATTCTTTCTCTTTACAATTTTCATTGTTGTTATTTGCATAAAGTCCAACGTTTGCTTTGAATGATTATATGCATATGACAATAAATATCTACTTACAAACATGCGAAAAGTGAACGAACAAGGATAATTACTACAGGCTCTAGGAATTGAGATGACGACGAAAGTCACCAATACGTTCCCCTGCAAAGTACAATCCCCACAGAGATATCGCTCACTACAAACCTTCCCCATTGGAGTACACATTTTTCTCCACTGGTCCAGACATTCCAAGCTTCATCACGTTAGTCCCCGAGTAGTGATTCCAATCAACTGAACCTTGTTACATCAGTCTCCAAGCAGTAACGATTCATCACCAGCGGAGGTATTTATCCCCAGCGGAATATCTCTCAACAATCATCATTCTCCCCGGCAGCAGCGATATCCAGACTTGAAACTTGGTCAGATAAGTGCATCGAAGGAAATCTACAACTTTTATTCCCAGCTAGAAGTTTCAACGGGCTCCAGATCCTCCCAGCTCTATCTTCTAGCAACAACCAGATACTCTCCGGCAGGATCTACACACAAGATCCCCAAGAGAGCGCCCCTAAGTTTTCCCCAACAGGTCTACGACAAGATCCCCTGTGAGTATACTCTCCTCTCTACCATCCCCGGTATAAATATCTAGGCTCGAGACTTGGTCGATAGTGCATCGAGGAATCAAGGTTATCTTTCTTCTCGTGGTTTCCATCCGTTCGTCCCCAAATGGCTTTAAACCCTCAAGCAGTAGCATCCACATCTTCTTTAAGATGGATATGTTTTGAAATACCACAACATCTATCATTCATACAAGACATAGTCCTGTATATGTCATTCATACATTGTCATGCATCATAACTGATAATACTAACTACCCAAGCCGACGGAAACCCTATCCGAACGATCACAAGTTATCCTCCGATAATGTGCATCGATCAATAATTGCACAACAGGAAGTTGTCCACATTCCGCCGACTATTATCCCTCGTAATAATCAAGACAAGGTTTATTCCGACACCTCTTATTATCAACAACAACTAGTCAGCGTGACGACCGGCCTGCTCCTGGATGGCATCTTAAGCCCATCTCGACTATTTGTCGACATCTCTCCACTTTCAGAATGCTGCATATTTGGTTAAAAACCAATACAAACCAATAAATTCATTCAAAGACGAGTGTGAAGTCTAACAAACGACTCCCTCTGGATGGCATCTTAAACCCATCTCCGTGCTCCTTCTACCTTCAGAACATTTGTAGAGCCTAGCGATGACTCATTCCCAAGATCGTCTCTCTTGATGGCATCTTAAGCCCATCTCCGACGTTTTTCCTATTCAGACGACATTCTTGAGTCTAGCGTACGACTCATTCCCCAGCTAAATCTCCATCTTCTCCAAATGGCATCTGTAAGCCCATTTTCGCATCATCAATCAACAACGAGTGCAAATTTTCAGCGCATCATGTTTAATCATCTTCTACCTCCGTGTCACGAAAGGCAAGCATGCCAATCTAACCCTTCCAAAGACAAGAAGATTGAACAGGCAATCCATACCCCAAAATTTTCCTCTTATTCCTCAAGACATTTCACATATCCATACAAGGATTCCTCAAGGGTCGATCAAACAAACCTCTCCTAGACAATCAACCCAAACTAGGTTTGGCTATCCTCGATCCAGATGGATTTCCAACATCTCCAATGGTCATCATGCCTCCTCATATGCTTCAAAGAATCTCCATGACAAGTTTCAAGCCTTACAAGTCAAGATTCCTATAATCTTAGATGGTCGAAAATCAACAGATTAGACAAAAAGTCAACTCGTGGTCAACATACAACAAACTTCATGATTTTTGGTCAACATCCATATTTTGAAGTAACATTCATCATTTGATTAAGGGTTGATCATGATTCATTAAGAAAACTCAAGATTTGATCAGAAGTCAAACTTTCTAAATTAGGGTTTTCTAGAGAAAAGTCAACAAACTTTGACTGAGCATAACTTTCACATACTTTATCAGAAATTTTTCCACCACCTCTCACTTTGAAGAGAATTCAATTCACTAAAACTTCATGTCTCACAAGCATGGTCAAAAAATGCTTCATTTTGAAGATATGGATCAAAGCATTACAGGTCCTTTTCAAAGTCAACAAAAAGTTAACTTTTTGTATTGAAGTGATATTGGGCATGGAAACTCCAATTGAGATGAAACCAAAGAGGTTGTTTATAGGACATCTAGAGCTTTCTAAAAAGTCCAAGAATACTCAAAAGTGTTGAAAATTGAGCAAGATACACCTTGTACAAGTTGGGAATTTTTGAAGAATTGCACAAAGAGAAATACTTGTCAAAAGCCAAAATTTTGCAAATGGGCCTAACTTTTCTTGGTTCAAACTTATTCCTCACTAATTTGGAACCTCCAAGCCCAACGCCATTTAATTTTATCTTTATTTTTCTATTTAATTTGGATTTTAATCATTTAAAACAAATTAAATTAAAAATAAAGGTAGAAAATCAAAATTAAATGCAAATTGGATTTTTCTCTCATCCTTGAGGTCCAAGCAACTCATAAAAGCTGGCAATTTCGAAATTGGCTTTGATTTGGCAAGAAATTGATGAAAATTGGATCAAAAAGGAAAGATTTGGTTTCTTACCAAATCAAATATTTTTTTTCATTGATTGATTCATGATTTGCACTTAATTTCTGACCTAAATCCATCTATTATATACACACAATGCATACACATGAGAATAGAATAGAAAAATTGCCTCACAGAACCCTAACCTAAGTCAAAAACTGTTCTTCAAGGTACATGCAGCCTAGTTCCAGCTTGGTTTCACGATTTTGAGCATTCCATTACATTCCTTGGAGTCTTTAGAATCGATCCAGACCTTTACAAGTTACAAAACCATCCAGAATCGAGCAATCCCGATTTCGATTTGTTCTTCTTTTTCCAAAATCGATTTTCAATTCTCATGCATCTTTAACGTGTTTTGTTGTTTGTTTTGTGTTTAGTTCAAGTTTGGAAACTTCATAGTGGATTGTGTTTTAGTGACCAATCGAATCCACCATGGCTAGGGTTTTTCAGACGATTTAGGCTTCCTAAATATGTAAAATTGGACCGAACCAAGGTTACCAGATGATCAGTGGACAAAACGAATTGAACCATGGCTTCATAATGCATTTATATTACTTGTATGTGATTTTGAATTTTGTGGGCTATAGCGATTAACTAAGTCGACGCTATGTTTGAAAATTCAAACAAAGAAGATGAAGTTCTTCGCATGGGTTTTCTCGATTCCTGTGAAGCTAATTCTTAAAACGCTTTTTGTTTCATTGTTATGACACCAAATGCGCTTTGGTCCATGGTGAAGGTAAAGCGTTTTTCCAAAGGCACAGTTATAGTCCCGGCAAGACCATATATTTTTATCACTTACAAAAGCAAACTTTTTTCTATTTCTTATTCTAATATTTTCATGTTATTTAATTAATCTTTAAATAATTTTATCATGCATTTAAAATCACAAAAATATTTTCTTTTGCATTATTATCGTAAAAATGTTTATTTAATTTTTAACATTAAAATTAATATTTTTGCATGCATATTTTATTTAATTGTTAATTAATCATTAATTAGACTTTTAATTGCTTTTAATTATCAAAAGCGATCCGTAAAATTACCAAAAATTATCTTATCATTTTATTGTCATTACTAATCAAATCTTTTCCTCATTCAAAATTACGCTTACTAACATTTTTCCTCTTATACTAATTCTCTTATTCGATTATGTATCTTTTGTGTTGTAACGCTTTGACGATTTTTCTTGCTTTTCTTTTCATATTATGTAACCGCCTATGGGATGTAATAGTTTAATTAGGACTTTTACTTTCCGTGACTCCTATTATTAATCGCCCAAAGCCATGTAATAGCGAGGACTTTATCTTTCCGCACTTTACATTTTCGCAATTTACTTCTCGCACCATATAAACCGCTAGTAAAAATCGGACATAAATCACTCATAATTTCAAGATAACATATATCGAATTAACACACTTTTCACACATGCACCCTTAGGTAATCTCTCGTTGCCTTACGAATACAAATGGTCAAGTCCCTCGAACGAGAGGTATCCTAGATCGCTTACAAGTATATCATCATAGTCCCTTCGATACAAAGATCATAGACCCATGATGTCGCTCACGAATACATGATCTCGCCCCCATTGTTGCTCACAAAATTAATGATAGTCCCTTCGAATGTGCTAGGATACTCCTACAAGTTTCCTTCTATGACCATCCGATGTCCCTTCAGATGTCCTTTACATCCAACGAATCAGGTTACCTACCAACTAATGGTATGGATAACACTATTCTAAAGGAACATTCGAGTAGGTAATAAGACTTTAGTTGCTTGCTCAAACAAAATACTTTTCACACCATACACTTTTGTCAAAGTTCAAACTCTTTTCAAAAACAAATTTCGAACACTTTGTATACATTCATACATGAATCATTACAAAGTCAAAGCGAAATGCCTTTTCAAAACATTTTTGTCAAACACACAAAGCACTTTTTAAATGATCTAAGAGCAACTAAGAGCCCAGAGATAACTACGGATGAAAAGGGTGCTAATACCTTCCCTTTTCATAACCTTCTCCTTACTCGTAATCTGAAGGTCTTTTTCCTGCTTTTTCACCTTCCCTTAATTGGATAAAAGAAAAGTCGGTGGTGACTTTGCTATCCGCAACATTTTTGCGAAAGCAAAACAATTCTCAAAGTCACCACCAGACATGGTCGACTTTCACACCTTGTATTGTTTCTCGGTTGCTCACTTTATTTGTGGCAATCTTGTAGCAGACTGCAACTTGTATTTCACTTGCTTCTTGCATTGAAAACGCCCACCGAGTTTCGCTCATGGGATTATTTCCTGATAATTATCAAATATGTGGCTCTTCTTCTCTGATGTGAATTCATGCCGGAACTCATAGCTCCACTTTCCTTTGGATCTCTTACAAGAAAGATCAACATTTGGTTCCCTATTTTCGAGGCTTAATCTATGCCTCTAGGAGTAGAATAGAGGGATGAAACTCTCTGCTTTTCTTGAGAGTTCCATATGTTTCTCCTAGGATCCCTTGTTAGGGAACCTCGTTGTGGACTTGTTGCTTCTTCCCTAATTGCAACTTTTGAAAATTCTCAGAAATTTATCGCCAGAGCCCCACACCTAGGGCACAAACTAACTGTTAACCCTTGTTTTTGCAGATAGGAAATCTATCAAGTCCTCATCTGCCTGGGGTAGACATCGCCTTCAATAAGCCGACATCGATTCTCCCTCAGACTCTTCAACCATGTTATCTGGAAATTCAGTAATCTCGACCATATTGATCTTGACAGGTTCAGCGAAGAGAGCTTCCTCCGGCCTAAGAGGGTCAGTGTCGATCTTCATCTTTCTGGCAAAGAATTTTAGACGACTCTCTTGCAACGATTTCTGAAAAAGATCCCTAAAAAGAAAACATTGAGAGGCTGTGTGACCAAGATAATTATGATATTTACAAAAACCACTTTTCTGTCGTTGTTCTAATGGTGGCATTTTAGCATTAGGAGGTACAAAAATTTGACCATCTTTAACTAACAAATCAAAAATTTATTCATATTTAGAAACATCAAATGTATAAGTTTTTGCAGGAAATTTAGAATTGTTTTCGACAGCAGTATTTTTCCCTTTAGAAGGAAAAAGAGATTTACATTCATACGCAGACCCTGGCTTCATTTCATCCACATCAAAATCTGCCTCGGTCGCTGAGATATAGTCGGCCACGTATATGTGATTTGTCTCATCATAATCTATGTAGGCTACTTTTCTTTCTTAGCTTTAGCCTTAGTATGCCAAACCTTCTCTAGCCGTAAACGCTGGAGGTGTCGAACCCTATCAGCTTCTTAACAAAAGTTGACTCGATTTT
Organism: Vicia sativa; assembly: GCA_021764765.1. Taxonomy (NCBI): domain Eukaryota; kingdom Viridiplantae; phylum Streptophyta; class Magnoliopsida; order Fabales; family Fabaceae; genus Vicia; species Vicia sativa. The sequence continues at coordinate 37,777,334 of CM038794.1, forward strand.
ATTTCTAATAGAATAATATAATCCTCCAGCAGCTATTTGAACAAGTTCATATTCTAGCACTTGGGTAAAACATCTCACTTTTAATGACCTAAATCGATTTAGATAATCATCTATGGTCTCAACAAACATCCTCTTGATGTTTGATAACTCTACCAAACTAATTTTCGAATGTCCCTCATAAAATTGTTCATGAAAAAGCTTTTCCAACTTAGTCCATGAATCAATTGAATTAGAGGTAATATGGTAAACCACGTGAAGGCTTCCTTAGTGAGAGACGAAGGAAAATGTTTTACCCTTAAACTTTCATTATTCGCCATATCATCGATTCTCTAAATATCTAGAAATATGTTCGACAAGATATTTAGGAATTTCCCATCCTCTAGGGTTTTTAGTCTGAAATATACTCACACAAAGGGACGAATATGTTGGCCTCTAGAGTGTGGTATTCATATCGCTCTAGCCATAATTCTCTCGACAATGGTAGTTAGATTATTTTCGATAGCTAAATCTTCTTGTCGGGTTGATCAAGAATTTGATCGCCTCTTGTTGTCGATTAACTAATACCCTGTGGGGTTCGACAACAACATTTCTATGAGGCCCTCAAACTTATCCTGGTGGATATTTCATTCTATTGCCCCCATGTCTACTTGACCGGGATTCGTCAAACAGTAGGTATGTCGACAGCGTACTGGAGATCACCCAAAAAATTACACAAACGTGTTAATTGGGCAATCACCTATCGATTTGTTTCAGCGGACTGTCTATTAGTCTCAGCCGACTCTTGCACTATGGGGTTAAATACGTTACCCATTTGGTTAGTCAATATATTAACCAACTCATAATTGCTATCATCCATTTGTTGCCTCAACACTGCCACTAAAGTATTAGTTAGAGGTGGCACTAATTGTTGCATATGCATTCCCTTATTTCCCCCTACTGTAGATCCTTGTAAAGGAGAATTCATATTTTGCACGTTATGTGACACCATTGCTGCACTTGAAGTCGAATGATATCCCGACATTAAGGAATACGACATTCCATAAGGGGGGTTAGGAGTACCAAATCAAGGTATCGTTGTGTTCGAAATGGCATTCATGGCCACCACAGGCCCTAGACTCACCGGTGTGGTATGGGGAAATAGGTATTGATGCTGAAGCAGTTGATCCTAATATAGTCGTGTTGTTTAGTGGGGAAATGGCGCAACTTGAGTAACTACTAGGTCAGATGTACCCAACGTTCGTGATGGAATTTCCTCAACGTATGAAGTAATGTTTGTAATCCTAGGTGTACGTCTCCTATTGAGTGGTCTCTTATACTCTTGAGTTAGGCTTCTAAGTCTCATACACTTATGACATCTAACAATAAAAATTCAAAGATGGTCCCACTAGCGTGCCATTGTTTATCGTGGAAAATGGTAAACAATCGTTGGTCCTCCCAAAGTCCTAAAACTATCACTCCGCAAGATCGACCACTGATCTTAAGACATGTGCTAATATTTGTGAAATTATATTGATTCTCACGAAATCCTTGCCTAAGAAACAATTTCCTAAGACTAAGGGAATAAGTACAACGACTTTCCACACAATAGTTCGTGTTCGAACCGATGTGTAACTCATGACCGACGGAGACAAAACCTAAATAACTTGACAAATCGAGTATTCACTATATTTTGACCTACTATGGTGACTCGTGGACCGATGTAATGTTGTGAATTCAGTCTGCTCTAAATGAAATAAGGTCAAGAATCTTTGTCAATTCAAACTTGTAACAAAGAGAGCATCAACATACACCTAAAACACAAAGTGATTAAAAGTAATAGGATGCAAGTAAAAGTTTCAAAGAAAACAACCAAATGTAAAGGTTTTGCATTGAATAAAGGTGGTGATTCACGACATCAAATACTTTCACAACTCTTCTTCCCGACGCTCTGAATGGGGCAGTAGTTTTGAAAGTACTTTGAGTATACAAGTGAACACCCAAATTTTACATTGAAATGACTTATTTATAATGTTTACAAAGTAATCGATAAAACAATCTACGGTCATGCTCAAACTTGAAGAAACCGCTTCACAAGATTTTGCCACCTGTTTGGTGCTTAAGCAACACAAAGCTTTGATAATTGCCCACGATCTTGGACTTTGAATTTTTCCCACTTCTAACCTGTTTGGCTTCTAAAAGTAAACCGCTCCTAACCTCGATGTTTTCCTTCATCGAAGGCAAAACAATGAAATTCCTATAAGTCCAGAATCCTCCATAATCGAATGGGCTCAGCTTCAACTATTTCCCTCGCTATTTAATATTTTGGTCGAATCGACCAATTTCCACGTTTTGTCCCTTTGGTCGACATGCCTCTTTTTTGACATCCTTGACTTAGTATTCTTCTTGGTCATATATTTCAATCTTCTAAAGAACCCTTATTCTTTAAGGATTGACCTTAACTTATAAGGATGTTTGCATTCAATATGTACTTTGAATACCTTAAGAAATTTCAAGGTAACAAGACTATGAAGGTACTATGTGTTTCCACAAGAAGAGAAGCTGTTGCACAAGGGGAGCAAAGTTTTGAATTATCAATTGTGCATCTGTGTGTGCTATGTGCAGGGGGAGTAAAATATTGCATCTTTGAATGTTTTAACTGATGTTTGAACATCTGTGTTAATTGGTCGCTGTTATCTCTATTTTGATTGTGATGTTGCTTTTACTGTGCTGCTCTGATGTAATGTGCTTGAATGCCTATATTTATAATGATGATGTTTTAATTGTAAGGCCTGCACCCCAAATAATGTTTTAGCCAAAATTTGCCAAAGAAGGGAGTTTGTTGGTTCTATTGATTGGCAGCAATTTTGGTAAAACATTCTGCTCATAAACAACTTGAAGTTTACTGAAGCAGCAGATGTCCTGACATGTGAAACTGATAGAAGTGCAGATTTTTTAGGAAGTCAGTTTGTTTGTTATTTGTATGCTTCGATTAAGGAAGCTTGAGAAACGCCTTCACCAAGATACTTGGAGATTTAATGTCCTGCTTTCATGGAGAAAAGACAGGAGGCGCTGAAGACTTGTGATTAAAGCAACCCTAGTTGTTGTTATTTATTTAAAGGTCAAACCCCTTTGCGTTTGCCCAGCTTTAGAGAATTTAGCTTTTAATTTTTTGTTGTTCTTTGTATTGGTTGTTAATTGTAAATTGTAAATTGTGAGCCTCTTGAATATTTCTACTTGAGAAGGACGGTTTTTGAGTTGAAAGTTTTCAATCACCAAAAGCTTGCCAAAAGTGATTGTGTGTCTTTGAAGAGTATCTTCGCTTTAGTTGTTTTTAGTGTCAGTGTCAGGATAACGAGGGAGTGAGCGAGGTTCTTATTTAAGTGTGGTATCTTAGGTAGAAGGCTCATTGGTAGTTTGATTAAGTGAGAAGGTGTAAACAGAAAGATTTAGCTTCAATTAATACTATTAATAGTGAACTTCATCCCTGCCTTGGAAGCCCCTGATTTAGGTTAGTTAGAACCAACTGTTAACAATTCTCGTATTTTTATTGTTTTCTGATCATAAATTCTATTATGTAACTATGTTCAAAGAAGATATAAGTGTTGTGACATTACCTTCGACATCTCATATCTGATACCAGAATTTCATGGACTCTCTTGAAAAACACATTGGATCAATTTTAACAATTAAAATAAAACAAAATAATGTGGACCATCAGATAATGTCAAAACGTTAGTAATCACATCCAATAGATATGGAGCGTCAGGCATATCATGAACCTCCGAAATATCACACACGATCATTTATTTTAAATTTGAAAAAAAAAATTGTGCCAATTCATCTATTGTTGAAGACAAACACTTAGGTCGTCTTCAACCTCCAGCCACCCCAAAATCGAGTTTCTCAAATGGAAAAATCAATGTACATAAGTGGTATCCTGATTTGTCTCTTCAAGACGATCTTAACTACACGCCACGAAAAATTTATTTACATTGAGCAAAGAGTAATTTGAGAAAACCATAATAATAGCGAGCTTTGTTTTGAAATTGCCTCAATTCTCAATAAAAATTAAACGTGAAGACCACAAGGATCTGAGACGAGGAGAACAAGTTAGGCATTCATTTGGAACGATTTGGTTAGAAATTCTACCGAACGAAGTTCACTTTCAGAGCTCGAAACTTGACTTGATAACACGTATCTGTGGCACCTCAAGGCACGCTCTTGTCTCGTTAGCTTCTGTGAAAGTTCAAGAAAGAAGAATGAGCAAAGAATTTGGAACCGTGAATGCTTTAAGCATGGATTCAAGCGTAAATTTGAGGTATGAGAGAGTTTAGCAACAATTTTATGGCTATCAAAACTTGAAAAAAAAAGAGTGGGATAGGTCCCCTATTTATAGGAAGAAAAGGAATCGAATGGAGGGTAAATGATGCAATTTGAGTTGAATCACGCACACATGCTTCATCAAGAAAGTGTGACTTACAAGTTCTCAAAACTCAGCCAAATCGTATGCTTTGATGTGTTAATTACTTATGGGAAGTTTTTAAACATGATTAGTCCCGAAAGCAAGGCTTAATCTGGCTTTAAAAATGAATTATAGCGCAAATGCACAAACTGGTGGTGAGCTCAAAACAAGTTTTGGCATAATTTTTGCACTGAGGCCAAATCAAATTTACTCGCGCGTTTTCCTATTTTTCTTGAGCCAAATGAAGTCCTCAAAGAGTAGAACACAATGCAAAAATAATCACTTCCAATGGATGCTTGAGCTGAGAGATATAGCCTTTAGGATTTGAGAAAAAACACTGAAAAATCAAGACAGGCCTTGGTCAAGCACACCATGCCTTTCAAAAGTGACCTATAATGTTTTGCCTTCAAACATGGTCTTCCATTCAAAATTTAATCTTGACCAATAAAGATAGTATGAAGTAGACATCTTGAATGGCATTTTGCAAAAGTTGTGGTCTTTTGAAGTTGATGAAAAATCATGAAATGACCTATAATCTTTTGATCTCTTCAAGAAATTTACAAACCCTTTCAAGCTTTGAAACACAAATGGAGATAAAGTTAACATATTCAAAATTATTGTGAAAAAAGAATGACCTCAAGGTGATAAATGATGATCAAGTTATGATCCCTTGAAGTTGATGATCACAAATTGAGAAATTCATCAAGGACTTGCAATATTTTGACTTCTCAAGCACTTTTCCAAGAATTTTGTATTCTTTCCAATTGAACTAAGTTGTAGTAGACATCCTTAGATTCATTATGGAGAAATAATAAGCTCAAGGAGACAAGAAATGACCAAGTTATGATCTTTTGAAGTCATACAAGAGAGATGAAGTATCAATCTAGAGAGTTTGCAATCATTGATCCTCAAAACATCTTTTCATCAAATAACTTCTTGGGACAAAAGAAGATACATTCTAGAGGTCCTTTTAAGAGTCCAATGGCTTTGGAATCATTCACAATTCTCACACAATCACAAAGATATGGTCCTCAGAAGACCAAAACCCTAATTCCAAGAGCATTGGCCATGGCATGGAGAATTCTTCAACTTTGATGATATTCCTTACACATGGAACACATTCTCATGAGGAGAGATTGTTGTAGATGATAAGAGGAAATCATAGTGAGAAAAACACTTCAAGACATTGAGAATCGGTGAGACATGCTTTTGTGGTTCAAAGCTCCAACTTAAGTCAACCATTTAATCAACTTGGAATCCTTGGGATTCCTTTTGCAAAGAAATAGGACATGATAAGTTCCATTGGTTCTTGTTAATAATGATAACTTGAGATACACCATATGATAGAGCTTGATAATTTCTTAAGACTTGGGGAGAGAAGGCATGGAAATAAATACGTGAACCTATAGACTTATTGAAGAAAAACCCTTGCATCATCCTCATTGTGATACGGTGAACTGACTTTGTAGGATTTTTGTATCCAAATGTGCGGATAGCAAGAGTCGCCACCGACTTTTATTTTTATCCATTATTAAGGTAAAAGTAAGTAAAAAGACCTTCGTTAGATTCTGAGTTCGGGAGAATGGTTATGAAAAGGGAAGGTATTAGCACCTCTTTCCATCCGCAGTTTATTCTACGGGCTCTTAGTTGCTCTTAGATAACTTTTTTAAAATTTGCTTTCTGTGTGTTTGACAAAGATGTTTTGAAAAGGCATTTCGCTTTGACTTTGTAATGACTCATGTAGGAGTGTATACAAAGTGTTCGGAAATGTTTTGTTTTTGAAAGAGAATTTAAACTTTAAAAGAGTGTGTAGTGTGAAAAGCATTTGATAGAGCAAGCAACTAAAAGACTTATTTACCCACTCAGAATTGGTCGTTTTATTGTACTTCTACATTCCTTTAGAATAGCGCTAGCCATACCATTAGTTAGTAGGTAGCTCCATCGCTGGATGTAAGCGGACATTCAGGGGACATCGGATGGTCATTGAAGGCAACTTGTAGGAAGTATCCTAGCACATATCAAGGACTATCATCATTTTTCGTAGGCGACAATCGAGGGTCAAGATCATGCATTCGAGGCGACATCGCGGGTCTATGATCTTTGTATCAAGGGACTATGATGATTTGTTTGAAGGCAACGGTGCTAGAATACCTCACGCTCGAGGACATGACCATTTTGAATCGAAGGCATCGAGAGAGAATTACCCAAGGTGCGTGTGAGAAGTGTGTTGAATTCAATATGTTATCTTGAAATTAGTGTGAGCTATGTCCAATTATTATCTTGCCATACACGCCTAGTTACTAACAAATTATAGGTGCGGAAAATAAATAGCGGAAATGTAAAGTGCGGAAAGGTAAATCCTACGCTATTACATGGCTTTGGGGCGTATACATAATTTAAACTTCATGGAAAGTAAAAGCCTAATTAACTATTACAACCCATGAGCAATTACATTATTGGGAAAAATAGAAAAACGGTAAAGAAACGTCCGAATCGAACAACCCGTGAAAGAATGAGAAATCTAAAATACGAGATGAATTGAATAAGAGGAAAATGTTAGAAAAATGCAAATTTTAATATGAGAAAATTATATGCTGGAAATAAGATAAATAAGTTAAAATAAGTTTTTGGGATTTTTAGAAGAGATTTAATAATTAAAATGTAATTAAAAGTGAATTAAATGCTAAAATAAAAATAAAATAAATATGCATGCAAAATTATATTTTTAAATTTATTAAATTAAATAAAGGTTTTTGTGAAAATAATGTAAAAATAAAAATGTTTTCCGTAATTTTAATGCAAAATAAAAATATGAAAAGAATTAAAATTAAATGAAAATATTGAAATATGGAAAATAGGAAAATAATGCAAGTTTGGTAAAAAGAAGCAAACCGGTCCCGATGAGGATCGAACTCATGACCCATGCAAATCTTAAGTCCACATGCCTTGACCAATAAAGAAGGCGTTTCACCGCTTGGAAACGAATGAGTGGAACAAAACACGCCGCCTTCCTCCGTTGCTTCCGCTCGCCCGCACTTCATCTCCTACCTTTGAATTTTGAAACTTCAAGATTGGCTTTGCTCGACGCCACAGCCCCGCAAAGTCAAAATCAAGCATGCATAATATAAATACATTCTAAAGGCATGGTTCGATTCTGAAGCATTCCGAATCGGTATGGGTCTTATGGTCCAATTTTTCCATTTAAACAAAACCCCAATTCGAGCTCGAAACCCTAGATATGGTATATCTCGATTCGTGCCATGGAAACACGATTGGCTTGCCCATCGCTTGCAAACTTGATTCTAATCACAAACAAACAATCAAAACAAGTTAATAATGCATGAATGTTAGAAATCGAATTTTGAAATTTCAAGAACAAACCAAATTTTTTCGGATTCTTGATGGTTTTGGCAAAGAAGGTCCGAATCGACTCTAGAGATGTCAAGAATGTTGACACCTCAAAAACGATTGAAAACGGCCGGAAATAGGTTACCACTTGCTTGTGCACCACGGTTTTTGAGCTTTGGAATAGGGTTTGTGGAGCAATTTTTTCGTTTTCTCTTGATAGGTATGCATCATATATTTATACTGGATGGATTTGGAATGGTTTTTGGAAAGAATTGATCAACATTCAATGGAAATCAAAATTTGATATTCTCATGAAATCAAATTTTCAAATTTTGTCCAATTTCAATCCAATCTTGCCAAATTTGATCTAATTTCGAAATTGCTGGCATTTATGGGTTGATTGGATCACAAGAAAGCAAAATCAATCTTCCAATTAATTTTGATTTTATAATTTATTTTAAGATTTAATTTGCATTTAAATAAATAAATTACAAATTAAATAGAAAAATAAATCAAAAATTCGTGGCATTGGGCTTGGATATTCCTAATTGCATGAGGAACAAGTTAGGATGAAGAAAAAATAGGCCCATTTGCAAAAGATTTGATTTTTGAAGTATCTCTCTTTGTGCATTCTTCCAAAATTGCCTAACTTGTGAATGGTGTAACTTCTCAATTTTCCACATTTTTGAGTGTTCTTGGACTTTTTGGAAATCTCTAAGAGTCCTCTAACCAATGTCTTTGGTCTCATCTCATTTGGAGTTACCATGCTCAATATATCTTCAAAACAAAAAGTTGACTTTTTGTTGACTTTGAAAATGACCAGAATGTTTCGAGCTATACCTCTCAAATGAAGCATTTTTGACATTCTTGTGAGACATGAAGTTGTAGAGAATTGAATTTCCTTCAAAACAAGAGGTGGTGGAAAAATTTCGAGAAAGTATGAGAAAGTTATGATTAGTCAAAGTTCATTGACTTTTCACCTAAACCCTAATTTAGGAAGTTCGACTTTCGAGCAAATCTTGAGTTTTCTTGATGAATCATGATCAACCCTTGATCAAATGATGAATGTAACTTCAAAATGAGGATGTTGACCAAAAATCGTAAGTTTTGACTGTATGTTGACCATAGTTGACTTTTTGTCCAATACACCCGATTTTCAACCATCCGAGCAATCATTCGAGGAAACTTGACTTTGAAGCTTGAAACTTGACATGGAGAATCTTTGAAGCATATGAGGAGGCATGAAGGCTATTGGAGATGTTAGAAATCCATCTTGACTTGAGAGATACCAAACCCTAGTTTGGGTTGATTGTCTAGAGAGAGTTTGTCCGATCAACTCTCGAGGAATCCTCGAGTATGGATGTATGAAATCTTGAGTAGATGGAGGAAAATTTTGGGGTATGACACTGCCCCTGCTCAATCTTCTTGTATCGAAGGTTAGATTGGCATACTTGTCTTCGCGACCGGAGGTGAAGATGATCGAACACCGAGTACACCGAAAATTTGCACTGCTTGGTGGATGATGCGGAATGGGCTTGAGATGCCATTCGGTGAAGTTGGAGACTTCACGGGAACGAGTCGACGCTAGACTCGAGGTTGTCAATAGAGAGCCGACGGAGATGGGCTTAAGATGCCATCTAGAAAGGTCGACTTTCGGATGAGTCGCATGTTAGACTGAGATGTTCCCCGAACGGAGACGGGCTTAAGATGCCATCCGGAGGAGTCGACGTTAGACTTCGTGTTCACTTTGAATGAAGTTATTGGTCCGTATTGATTTTTAACCATATATGCAGATTCTGAAGTGAAGAAATGTTGACAAGTTAGTCGAGATGGGCTTAAGATGCCATCCAAGGCAATCGAGTCGCACGCCGCATCAGAGTCTTGTTGATAAATATGGAATCGAATAAATCTTCGTGTTGATTACTCGAGGAGATCAGTAGTTGGCAAAAATGTGGATAGCTTCCGTGTGCATCGGTGTTGATCCATTGCTCGTTATCGAGGATAACCGAGGTGGTCTTCTGATAGTTTTCCGCTTGGCTCGGGCTTAACTCGACCACCGTCGGAGGCGGTCTTTCAGATAGTTTTCCGTCGATTCGCTTAATCGGACCTGTCGCCAAGCGATCACACTGCTTTGGAAAAACAAGAGAAACTTTGATAGAACATTTGTTAGTCTTATGCAAAGTATGACGATGACAAGGTATATGAATGACATATGCATGAATTATGACTTTATGAGAAATGTATGAATGATAGATTGTGATATTTCAAAACATATCCATCTTGAAGAAGATGCGATGTTCGCTTGAAGATTTCGACTCATTGGGAATCGGTAGGTGAGAACCCGCTTTTGAAGAAGAAGAAAGATATCCGGATTTCTCCGATGTACTATCCGACCAAGTCTTGGGCCTAGATATTGTCGAGGAAGGAAGAGATTTGAGAAGCTCGTGTTCTGAGATCTCATAGACCCCGCCGAGGAGAGTCCGGGAGGCGATCCGCTGAGGACCTTGTATGTAGATCCCGATGAGGAAATTTAGGAGATGCTCACCGGGATTCCGTATAGATCTCGATGGAGGGTATTTGATAGTTATTGAGAGACCGCTAGAAGAGTCCGGAGTCCGTTGTAATCTCCGGCCGGGAATAAAGGTGTATGCCCTCCGATGCACTATCTCGACCAAGTTTTGAGTCCGATACCGCCGAGAAGGGGAGGATTGAGAAATATCCGCCGGGATGAAGTGTTACCGCTGAGATCGATGTAACGTTGCTCGATTGAGTGGAATCACCGCTAACATATACTCCATGGGGATGGTGTGTTGTGAGTGACACCTTTGTGGGGATCATGTTCTGTGGGGAACTATTTGGTGACTTTCGTCGTCATCCCAACTCCCGAGCCTCGTAGTAAGTACTTTTGTATGTTCACTTTTCGTATGTTTGTGATTAGATTCTTATTGTCAAATGCGATAGTCATTCAAAGCAAACGTTGGACTTATTGCAAATAACAACAACATAAATCAGAGAGAAAGAAGTCAGATTTATTTGAAAGGTGGCGATGGCCAAGTAGTTTGTACACAAGAAAGGTAAAAGCTATGGAAACGATCTCGTTAAGTTCCGACTATGCTAGTACTACATTTCGACTATCTCATCTCCTTGTCACAGAGAAAGTGAGTAGACCGATCTTCGCCATTTGAATCTTGAATGTCGATAGTAGTCCGAAGCGTGATCCGAAGAGACATAGTCATACGCTTAAATCCCTAACTTTTGCCTAGACCGCCTCTTTCGGTTTTCACCACCGATACCTTTTTGCCCAAGCCGCTTTTCGTGTTTTCGACTTGCCGGTGTACATGTTTTGTATATATCCTTTATTTTTGCCCGAACCTTTTGTTCGCCAGATGCCCTTATTTTTGCCTAGGTTCGCCGACCTAGCGGGTCTATTTCATGCGTAGTATTTTTGACTATGTCTCGCTCATGTGGGAAGTCTTCACCATCCATGGTGCTAAGTATCATAGTCCGCCGGAAAATACTGCTTGACTACAAATGGTCCTCGAGGTGGGAGTCCATTTGCCCTCGATCACTTGTGGAAGAATGATGCGCTTTACTACTAGGTCACCAACTGGTAAACTCGTGCTTGACCTTCTTGTTAAATGCTCGATCATTCGCTTCGATAAACTGTCCGTGGCGATGGACGCCAGTCGCTCTCATCAATCAAATTAATCCGTCAAGGCGAACAACCCAATCGCTTCGCCTAACTCGCTCTCCTGGAGGACTCGTCGAGGGTATCCGAACCTCGATGGGTAAGACGGCTTCCATACCGTAGACAAGAGAGAAGGTTCCCTCGTTGATGTTCGGTAGTGCGATAACCATGAAGAGCAAATGGTAACATCTCATGCCAATCTTTGTAAGTCACGTCATCTTCAGATAATCTTCTTAATGTTCTTGTTGGCGGCTTCCATCGCTACCGCTCATCTTAGGCCGATATGGAGAAGAATTATGATGTTGATCTTGAATCGCTGCAGTAGTTCGGTGATCATCTTGTTGTTGAGATTGGAGCCGTTATCTCGTGATAATCCTTTCAGAGTGCCATACCGAGATAAGATTATGTTTAATGAATCGAGCCACAACATTCTTGGTAACAGATGCATACGAGGCCGCTTCTACCCACTTGTGAAATAGTCAATTGCCACAAGGATGAAACGATGTCCATTGAACTGGGCTTAATCTCTCCGATCATGTCAATGCCCCACATTGCAAAAGGCCAAGGAGGTTAAAACATTCGTGAGGTAATCGGAGGTACGGTACTTTGTCAGTAACTGCATTTGTGACAAGATCGAGCGTAAGCGGTGACAATCGCTTCCATGGTGGACCAATAGTAACTCGTTCTCAAAATCTTCTTAGCCATGGTGTGTCCACCGAGTGGGTACCAAATTCGCTCGTAACTCTTCCATGATACGCATTGTCGCTCGGTCTACAATGAGTAAGCACAAGTCGGGCGCTTGTATAAGATGTCGTTGTCGAAAGAATTTGATGCGAATCTTCTCATGAATTTCTTATCATTAATGTATGCCCTCATGGATATTCTCGAGTCTCAAGATACCTCTTCACGCCATAGTACCTGTCTCTCTTCCGCCGAGCTCATAACAATACGGTTCACAAACTTCTCAATGATGATCCGGGAGCCTCGTTGTCCCATCTAACCTTGAACATAGATGACATAGTAGCTAATGCCGCCCAACGATTTCTTCTCGTGGAATATGATCAAAGTAATCTCTTCAAGTAGGGATCAAACTCGTAACGTGTTTTGGTACGGAATGAGATTCGGATGCTTTGTATCCCACTCGCCCTTAATTCGACCGATCACTAAAGTCGAGTCTCCATACACCGTAAGAACTTGATTCTTAAGTCAATAGCACTTTAAGACCCATGATGCACGCCAGACCGCCATGTTGTTCGTGCAACCAAACATAATCTGCGTGAAAGGCGATGTCACCGTAGGGATGTAATGATGGCGCCAATGCCATTGCAAGTGTGTTTGAGGCTCCATCAAAGACCATAGTCCATCGGGATCCTTGTTCGTGTCCTTCATCCGGGCTCGGTTCTTCACAATCGCGACTAGTAAAACATCTTCATCCTGAAATTAACCGCATAGACCGATAGTCATCTACGGCTTGGTGAGCCAAATGATCGGCTACTACACTTCCTTTGATCGCTTTCGGAAGTATATTGATGTCATACTTGGTCAAGATCATCTCGCCATCTTGCTATTCTTCCCGAGAGAATGGGTTTCTTAAATATGTATTTTATCTGATCCATCTTGAAATCAACAAGGTAGTGTGAGTCAACATACTGTCTTAGTCGGCAGCAAATTTGTTAAAGCTGTAAGCTCGAGCTGTGAGTATCTTGTTTCACACTTGTAAACTAAGGTAGTATATTGCATGCTCTTTTCGACCAGATCGCCATGTTGCCCCAACACACACCCCATCGAGTTCTCTAACACCGCAAGTACATGATAAGAGGTCTTCTACGGGCGGATCGATAGAGGATTCGTAGGTACTCCTTGATTTTGTCAAAAGCGATCCGGCAATCGCCGCTCCATTCCACTACTTGATCTTTCTTTAGTAACTTCAAGATTGGCTCACAAGTAGCGCTTATGTGCAATGAATCGCAATGTAGTTCAATCGCCCAAGAAACCTCCGACTTCCTTCTCCTGGGAGTTGGCATCTCTTGAATAGCTTTAACCTTGGGGATCAACTTCAATACCTTTACCACCGACAATAAACCCTAGGAGTTTTCCGATCCGACTCCAAAGGTGCACTTGTTGGGATTCACCATCAGTTCTTCAACGTCAACAGCCGCAAATGATCAAGATGTTCTTCTTCACCGGATCGAGCTATCATGTCGCCGACGAGACCTCTATCTCGTGATGAATCATGTCATGAAACAATGTCACCATAGCACCGATAAGTGGCGCCCGCATTCTTCAACCGAACGGCATAACCTTGTAGCGTAGTGCCCCACCGTAACAAAAGTAGTCTTTTCCATGTCTTCGGAGCCATTTTGATCCGATTGTAACCGAGAAACCATCCATGAAGGAGAAACCTTGTTGAGCGGTGTTGTCAACCGTAACATCAATACGAGGAAGTGGGAAATCGCTTCGACTCGCTTTGTTCGATCTCGTAATCCACACATTCGTATTTTACCATCCTTCGCACGGTACCACATTTGCAACCCATCGATAGAAGTACAATTTAAGAAACCGTGATTGAATCGCTTCATAACTTCGGCTTTGATCTTTTCTCGACATCTCCGACGCATTTAACCTTCTCGTTTCACCGAGAAAACCTTCTTTGTTTCGGCAATCGTGTACCACAATATCAATGTCCAAACCAGCATGTCCTCGTATTACCAAGCAAAACCTCAATATAGTCTCGTAGCATCCGAACCAACCTTTCTTTAACACTGCTCAAGACCCGCTCCTATCTTGATCTCTTTTTCTCGCTCTCAGACCCAAATTCACAACCTCAACTTGCTCTTCGTGTGGTCAGATAACTCGCTTCTTGTTGTAGCAGCAAGTTCTCGGCACTTCACAATCTTCCACACTTTCGCCTTTGCTTGGTAGATCGGATTATCGAAGTCATATTTAGCACTAGCATAGTCGTTATTAACGAGATTCGGAGTGATTCGCAGTTGTATCACGTGGTGTGTGTAAGAAACACAGCTTTTGAAGGGTGATAAAGTAAAGAAAGAAAACAAACAATTGAATGCAAAAGTCCAACGAATTTATTGAATGAAAATACGCAAACAATGATAATAACCTCAAACGAGCCATGATGCCCCGGCAAGGCACTAGGCTTTCAAAGTTTATTGTTCAAAACATAAAGAAATACGAAAAGCAAAACAAAACAAGAGCGATTACTGCTAAAGGAGATTGGTATGACGCTCGCCTTCCAATTGTGAGCCCATGATCCGAGTCGAGAAGATCCACTTGCGATGTCAAGTCGTTGTCGCCGCCTTCTATAGCATGGATTCCACTTTGCCGATGCGGAAGAAGTTGTTTAGACGCTCACGGCGTATCATCTTCCGACTGATAGTGAAGCCTAAACCATCTTGTCAAATTTGAAAGGAAGATCGGAGTCAATCCCAAATAGTACTCTTCCTTCTTCAACAAAGACTTGAGCATCTTTCAATGAGGCCATCCTAGGCGGAACTTTAGCATCTTCGTGGAGGACTGGAGAGTTAACAGTATGACTGAATTGTTTCAAAAGCTTGACAAGGAGTCTCAAGAATTCACCCTCCATCTCGAGATATGGAATGATGTAGATGATCGACCATATACTCTTCTTCACCATATACTCGTGACAACCTTCCCTTTCACCGGTATTTCGCTTCGATGGGGTAAGGTAGGTACCGCCCATGTATCCAAGGGCGCCCAAGTAGGTAAAGTCGGACGAATGTCCATGACAAAGAAAGTAGAGTCAAAAGTCCGGAACCGACTTTAACAGCAGAGTGAGCTCTCCAAGTACTGGCGCTTAGAACCATCAAAAGCCCTCACAATAATGTCACCGGTCTCGTAACCAACCCTTCGACATCAAGTCGATCAAAAGCGCCTTCGGTAGGATATTCGAGTAACCGTATCAACCAAGACGTGAGATAGGTAACGCCTTGCATTCAGCAGTAGATGCAAGGCCTTATTGTGTTTCTTTCGAAGGAGTCAAATCAACATCGAAGCCTAGGCCGTTGTTGGCAGCCGCTAGCAATACAAACTTCGAATCGATCGTTGGTAGTGTCTTCATGCACATGAACATTCTTCGTAAACTTCACCAAGGCATTAGCATGAGCCTCGAGCACAAGAGCAAAGCGAGCATGGAAATCTTGGACGAGTCCGCCCTAACTGCTCCACAACATTGTAATCACTCTTCTTGATGATCTTCGTAATTTCCTCCATTTCTTGTTGGAGGTGTCTTGAACTTCCTTTGGTACTTCGTTGAGGTGATGGGCCAACGTTCTTTCCTCTACGGGATATTGGTTGAGTAGACGGAATGCGAGCCGAGTCGCAGTTGTCTTTGGAGGAGAGATCTCGAGAGAATACCCTTCCGGTTCGGTCACCTTACTTGATCCGTGATGTTGTCGATGTCGTGAATAGAAACTTCAAAGAAGATCTTCAATGGTCGAGGATCTTGCTTGACACCATGATAGTAAACATCGGCTCCATAATTCCAAGGGATAGCTTTGTCGAGGAATATGGAACGGTCTGGAGAAGTAATGATGAGGGTGCCACTCTAGGCACGTAATCGCAGAGGAAATCCTTATGTGTTAACATCAGATAATCTTCGGGAAATCGTCACCCCATCCGGTCGCTTTAACATCTTCAATAGGAATCTTGTAACTATCGAAAAGGTACTTCACCATGTAATCATACTTTCCACTTGGCTGCCCCAAGGTATCCCACGATGGTACGGTTCGTTCGCATTGTCAATCAACTTAGACATTTCTTCACACACCGCAGGTGGTTTCGTAAATAGTATCTCACGGTTGTCCATCATGCATCAACACGCCTTCTCAACCAAGCACAACCATCAGCGCGGATGGGCACCAACGACAATTCTCCGGCATCCGATTGACACCGGCTTGCAACAGTATTCTTCTTAATGATCATCGAGGAATGGTCAAGTCATCTATGTTGAAAACATAAGTATCATCACCAACAACATTGGAACTCTTGTCATGGTTAGGCATAGGCGCATTGATCACATTCGAGTCTCAACAGAGGATCAAACTCAACTGCTTAGCTTCAATCATATCTTGAATCTTGTTCTTCAGCCCAACAATTGTCGTTGTCGTGCCTGGCTGTTGGAATGGTAAGCACACTTAGCATTAGGATTGTACGGAGAGGAAGTGTTGACATTTCGAGGAGGATCCTCAAAGTAATCACCGCTTTCAACATGTGTGCAAGGCTTGCGACAATGGCATGTGATCAGAACCGCCTCGTGGGCTCTCTACGCACGTTGTCTCGCCGAGGTTGGCTGATGTAGGATCGAGATCACAACCGCCCCACGCATCGAGCGCGGTCGGTCTTGGCTCGGCTTTTACCATACATTGGTTTCTTTCTTAGCACCAAAAGATCTCTTCGCAGATTTGAAGATGACTCTACATGGATCTTCCCACTTGATACCAACATGCGCACCGTCAATATCATCGTTGAATCCGGATGAAGAATTTCCAATCGATGATCAAGAACGGGCCCGCTGTTCCCATAAACATATCAACCAACTCCCTATTGGACAAGGGTGGTCGAACTCACCGCTAGATCTCTCCACTTCGAGCATACTTTGAACTTCGTCATGACCCATGACATGCTTTGTAGTTGCATGAAGTGGGTGTCAATTCAAAGATTGTACTATATTGTCAGAGAAAGCATCACCAAGTCACCCAAGTACGGATACGGCTTTCTAGCCGATAGTACCATTCCAACCGGTTCCGACAAACTTTCTTGAAAATAGTGCATCCACAACTTTCCATCCAGGGGGTTGATCTTCGACATAGGACTTCAAATGCACTTGGGCAAGACATGCCATCATACTTAGCAAAAGTTGGAACTTTGAACTGGGAGGAATCACAACACTAGGAACTAGACTCGATCATCAAAATTCAATCCGACATTTTCAAGTTTTCCACAAAGATTCGACGGTCTTCAAGTTGCTTGTACTTGTCATCTTCATCGTAGTGTCTATAGTAGTGGTCCTCCTTTCTTTGGCTCACTGATCACCTTCATCACCCTTGGTACTCCCTCGGTATGGACACTTCCTTCGTAGAGCTCGATCCGATCGACTACTTTTGGACCCCTTTGAACCGCTTCACCCATGTTGTGGAAATCTAAGATCGATCAAGTTATTTTATGGTAATCGATGACCAAGAAGAATTGATATGAGAAACAAAAGAAATAAGAGAGATTGCAGGAAAGTATACGATTAAGACATATATGTATATAGGGATGCACGTCCCACAAGAGAATGGGCAAGAGACGGGGGCCCCATTAACATGGAGGTGGGCGCCCATGTGGTGAGAGGAGGCGAGGCGAGCCCCACCGCTGAGACGGGCGTGGACCATTGTTTCCTGATACTTTCCTTATTCCTAGTTTTTCTATTAATGACAAGTTTTAATAATTGTTCTGGTAATTATTTTATTGTTTGGGTTAATAATTATTGTGAATAATTGACAAATAAAATCCATATTAAATTGAGGAGCAATAACAGTGGCAGATATTGTTTAACCGAACCAATAGCAGTAATTGGCAGAATTGGAACAAGAATAACTAGAAAGGTTGGTTTAGCGGATGTTTAGTAGAAATAACATATGATATTATTAAGAATAATTATTAGAAATTATTTAGCGTGGATTTGAATATGCGTAGAATTAATGTAGCAGATGATAAATTATTAGAATCTATTTAATAATTAGTCGAATGCGGAAATTAAGAATAGTTTCGCTTGGTCGAATTAGTAAATTGCGGAAAAATTAGTTGTTCGTAATTAATTGAAAATTGCTCGGATGGTTCGTGTTTTAGTAAGTAATTATGACCGCTTTTATTTTGTTGAAATTGTGTGAATGCCTTGCGTGTTGGTTGCGTATGTTATAATAATTCGAGGTTGCGTTGATAAACTATTATCGTTGTTGAATATGTTGTTGTTATAAATTGTTGTTGATATGTTGATGAAGTTGAGGTCTATGGGCCAATGTTGATTAAGTTGAATCATCCCAATTTATGGACGTGTTTGCTGTAAGTCGAATGACCAGTGTTGATCTAAGTTGATTCCATTGGTACATAGTTGTTGTTGTATGATGTTGTTGTTGTCGCGTTGTTGTGTATTTATTGTTTAAGTTGAGGTCTCATGGCATACATTGCATTATTAAGTTGGTATGGATTGACAAATTTTATGTTGGAGCTATGCTCACCCACGTTGGAATGGATTGCACAAGTTGAAGGCTTATGCCATATTAAATACCTCGATAATCCGGCATGATTTTTAAGTCGAGTTTTATCCGATGGATCCACATGCATTTGCAAAATTGTATCGATATTGAGTCGCGTGTTAAAGTTGTTGTTATTATTTGTTGTTTGTTGATTGTCGTGTGTGTTGCTATAAGATGTTATTATTATAAGTTGTTGTTGCTATAAGTTGTTATTGTTGTGAATTGTTGTTGTTATAAGATGTTGTTATAAGTTGTTGTTATAAGTTGTTGTTGTTATAAGTTGTTATTGTTGTGAATTGTTGTTATTATAAGATGTTATTATTATAAATTGTTGTTATAAGTTGTTATTATTATAAGTTGTTGTTGTTATTAAGTTGTTGTTATTATTATGGTTTGTTGTTGTTATTGCGAAGTAGCTATTATACCATTGTTATCGTTGTTGTTACTAATTGTTTCTGAAGTTGTTGTTATAACTGCTGTTGCTGGTTGTCATCTTAGTGTTGTTTGAAAGTGGTGATATTTGTATGATTCGAGCTAATATATTGTTTATCATACACTTGTTTATAGTTGTTGATATCTCACCCTTCTCACGATATTTCCTACCATGGAAATGGGCGTGTACAAGGATGGCCGTGGAAGTTCAAGTAGCATTATGAGGTCGTTAGTTGTCAGTAGTTCGAATTGGTGTCATTGTTCGACACGTAACACCTGTGGGGATGAACGCGTTGTTTAATTTGTTGTAGTTGCTTAAATTGTTGAAGTTTATGAATAATGTGAATACTTGATCATGTTGATTTTGAAGTTGATTTAGTTGAATAATTATGCGAAGTTAAATAATATTAATAATATTGTGAAATATTTTGAGGTTGAATAAAAGATGTATTGTTGTTACTATTGAAGAATTATAACTCTATGGTTTAGATTGATTAACCGAATTAATTGAAAAGTGTTGTTATAAGTTCATCCATGATCTAAGTGTTATGTATTTGTGTAGTTGTGACTAAATGCATGTTGTTTTGCGAAGAAATTGTGACATCCCTTGTATGATTATCTTTTCCACACTCTAATTTAAATAATATTTGATGGGTAGATTTGGGGTGTTACAATAGTGGTATTAGAGCAGGTTGGTCTGTCCGACCAGAGTTGTCTAATGTTGTTTAATTCCTTTGTACGCGATGTGTGTGGAACACTCGGTATGTTGTTTCTTTGGTTACCGCTTGCAGGAATTAAGTGAAGCTGCTGGGAGAAGTTGTGCTTTTCATTATGTTTCGTTGTAAGTTGTTGCAATGTACTGCTTAATGGAGACAATGCAAGTATTGTTGGAGCTTGTTGACATGGATTCAAGGTTTTGGTTGTTTAATAAGTCAAGCGGGTGTGGAAGAGAATGATCGTGAATTTTGATGTCTACAAGAACGAGGAGCAATGTAGCAATTGTTGAATTGCAAATATGGTGCAAATTACCGACGCTTCAAGGTAATCAATATAGTTGTTATAAAATGGAATTTAGCAAATTGCTACGTTGTTGGTGAACCGTGGAGTTGTTGTTTAAGTAGCCTCATGTAAGATGATGACGTGAGAACGACGATTAAGTAATGTATTGTAGGTCAGGCTGTGGAATTATTGGTGAGTGATGAGAAGAAGTTGTTGGATTTGTTGGAATATTTGAACCATGAGTCATAGTTGGAAATGCGAAAAGTATGATTTCAATAATAAGAAGTCGAAATGGTGTAAAGAAATTATGGTCGATGTTATCGTAGATGTGTTAGTATGTCGTTGTAAGATGTTGATGTTAGATGTTGGTTTTGGAAGTCATGAAGTTTGATGCTTTTGGTGACTTGAATGCAAGTCTAAAGAAACGCTATTATAATTTAGTAACAATGAATTGTACTCCATTATGGTTGTTACTATCTATTGACAAATTGAGGAATTGATCACCCTTAATCTCTGTTGATAGTAGATGTAATTATATTGGATGATATACAATTGTTTTGCTATCTTAATGGTAATCAAGTGGTGGATTCTACGACGAGAATGTTGTTATGGAGAGGATACCATGTTGTACAAGAAAATAAGCTAGTAGTTGTTACTATATTATAAGATATTGTTTCAAGACGCTACAAAATGGTTGGCGAGTTAGTAAGGATTATGTTGCAAGAGTATTGGAAGATTGAGATATAAGTATCGGATTTAAGCCATGGTTGGGTTGTTGTTGAATCGAAAAATTGGACGCGAATGTGATGTTAAGGATGGTGTCGGATAGATTTTCGAGGACAAAATATCCTAAGTGGGGAGATTTAGAATGCCCCAAATTTAATTAATTATTTAATTAAATTATATAAGGAATTATCTATTGAATTGTCAAAGTTGGAAAATTAGTCTGAGTAATTGGATTTGTCGGTATTATTATTTAAGAGGCATATTTGAATTATTAAGTCGATTTTAGTCGGATAAATCAAAAGAATAACATTAAGGATGATATTATTGATTTAATTTGAATTATTCGGAGAAGAGCCGAATTATGGGTATTAGTTGATTGGTTGGTTTAATCGAGAATTACTATTAGAATATTATTTGCAAGTTGGTATTATTTAATCGATGGATGAGAAAATGTAGAAAATAATATTAAAAATAATATTATTATATGGGATCATTATTTAATTAAATTGGATTTAGTGGAGGTGTGAATAATAGATCCAATAGATTATTATTATTATTATTATTATTATTATTATTATTATTATTATTATTATTATTATTATTATTATAAGTTGGATGTAATTATAAGAGATATAAAAGGAGGATTATAAGGGTTTAGTAATATTTTGGGAAAAATGGAGAAAGAAAAGAGGAACAAGGGTTTGAAGGAAATTATCGCCGAAAGAGGAATGTAGACCGAAAAGTCAAATCGAATTGACGAAATTATAGAGAGACCGTCAATCCAAGGTAAGGGTGGGTTCAATCTCTATAACCGTATATGATATACCGATGTGAGTTGGGTTGTATGAATTTTCCCATGAGTTGTCCGTTGTTTTTAAGGTTGATGTGGTGTAAATAATTGCTATTGTGTTAATGTTACTATTATATTGTTAAGAGATTTTAATTTTGGTTGAATCAATTAATGGTATGACCTTTATATCAATAATAGTATGTTGTTATGTTGTGGAAATCTAAGATCGATCGGGTTATTTTATGGTAATCGATGACAAGAAGAATTGATATGAGAAACAAAAGAAAGAGATTGCAGAAAAGTATACAAATAAGACATATATGTATATAGAGGCGGACGCCCCACAAGAGAATGGGCAAGAGACGGGGCCCATTCACATGGAGGCGGGCGGCCCATAGTGGTGAGAGGAGGTGAGGCGAGTGCCTCACTGCTTGAGACGGGTGTGGGTCATTGTTTCCTGATACTTTCCTTATTCCTAGTTTTTCACTTAATGACAAGTTTTAATAATTGTTCTAGTAATTATTTTATTGTCTGGGTTAATAATTATTGTGAATAATTGACAAACAAAATCCATATTAAATTGAGGAGCAATAATAGTGGAAGGATATTGTTTAACCGAACCAATAGCAGTAATTGGCATAATTGGAACAAGAATAACTAGAAAGGTTGGTTTAGCGGATGTTTAGTAGAAATAACATATTGATATTATTAAGAACAATTATTAGAAATTATTTAGCAGGATTTGAATATAAGCGAATTAATGTAGGGATGATAAATTATTAGAATCTATTTAATAATTAGTAGTAATGCGGAAATTAAGAATAGTTTTGTTTGGTCGAATTAGTAAATTAAGCGGAAAAATTAGTTGTTCGAATTAATTGAAAATTGCGGATGGTTCGTGTATTTTAGTAAGTAATTACGATTGTTCTATTTTGTTGAAATTGTGTGAATGCATTGGTTGTTGGTTGTGTGTGTTGTAATAATCATGAGGTTGCAGCTTGATAAACTATTATCGTTGTTGAATATGTTGTTGTTATAAATTGTTGTTGATATGATGATGTTGTAGGCCTATGAGCCAATGTTGATTAAGTTGAATCGTCCCAATTTATGGACATGTTTGAGTTGTAGGTCGAATGACCGTTGTTGATCTAAGTTGATGCCATTGATGTATATTTTAAGTTGTTGTTGTTGTATGATGTTGTTGTTGTCGCATTGTTGTCTATTTGTTGTTTAAGTTGAGGTCTCATGGCATACATTGCAATATTAAGTTGGTCCGATTGACAATTTTTATGTTGGAGCTATGCTCACCCACGCTGATCCGATTGGCACAAGTTGAAAGTTGAAGGCTTATGCCTTGTTAAATGCCTCGATAACCTGACATGATTTTTAAGTTGGGAGTTTTACTCTGATGTATCTACATGCATTTGCACAGTTGTGTCGCATATTGAGTCGCGTGTTAAAATTGTTGTTATTATTTGTTGTTTGTTGATTGTCGTTGTATTGTTGCTATAAGATGTTATTATTATAAGTTGTTGTTGCTATAAGTTGTTATTATTGTGAATTGTTGTTGTTATAAGATATTATTATAAGTTGTTGTTATAAGTTGTTATTGTTGTGAATTGTTGTTATTATAAGATGTTATTATTATAAATTATTGTTATAAGTTGTTATTATTATAAGTTGTTGATGTTATTATTATGTTTTGTTGTTGTTATTGCGAAGTAGCTATTATACCATTATTATCGTTGTTGTTACTAATTGTTTCTGAAGTTGTTGTTATAATCGCTATTGTTGGTTGTCATCTTAGTTGTTGTTTGAAAGTGGTGATATTTGTATGATTCGAGCTAATATATTGTTTATCATACACTTGTTTATAGTGTTGATATCTCACCCTTCAATTGATATTTCCCTACCATGGGAAATAGGTGTACTCAAGGATAGCCGGAAGTTCAAGTAGCATTATGAGGTCTTAGTTGCTGTTAGTTCGAATTGGTGTCATTGCTCTGATACGTAACACTCGAGGGATGAACGTTGCTTAATTTGTTGTAGTTGCTTAAATTGTTGAAGTTTATGAATAATGTGAATACTTGATCATGTTGATTTTTGAAGTTGATTTAGTTGAATAATTATGCTAAGTGAAGTTAAATAATATTAATAATATTGTGAAATATTTTGAGGTTGAATAAAAGATGTATTGTTGTTACTATTGAAGAATTATACCTCTGTGGTTTAGATTGATTAACCGAATTAATTGAAAAATGTTGTTATAAGTTCATCCATGATCTAAGTGTTATGTATTTGTGTAGTTGTGACTAAATGCATGTTGTTTTGCGAAGAAATTATGACATCCCTTATATGATTATCTTTTCAGACTGATTTAAATAATATTTGATGGTAGATTTGGGTGTTACAAATAGCAACACCAAAAGCATCAGCTTCAACAATGAAAGTCTTTGTAAAATTTGGCTAGTAGAACCTGCATGTCGGTCATTTTTAAATAAAATCTATAAAGGTGAGCAACCTCCGTATCCATGTAAATTTATTGGAACGCAATGAACCGTGAGAAGAGCAAAGAGTGGCGATTTGCACAAAGCGCCAATAGAAACCATTGAGGCCTAAAAATCAAGACTTGTTAAAGATCAAGGTGAAAGCCAATCCAAAATTGCTTTCACATTTTCGGATCGTGCAACACCACCCATAGAAATCATGTGGCCCAAGTAATCAACTTTATATACTAGAAACACACAGTTGGAAATTTTGCATTAAAATAATGAACTTTAATAAATCAAACACAACCGACAAATGCAATAGATGATCATGAAAATGGCATTGTAAATGAGAATATCATAAAAATGACTAAAACAAACTTTGTAAGTATGGCCATAATAGATCATTCATTGCAAGCTAAAGAGTGAATGGAGCGTTATTTAGCCCGAATGGCATCACTAAGAACTTATAATGTTCACAAATGTGAAATTTTTATCTTATGCATCTTTTATGCAACACAAATCTGTGGTAGCCTCGAGTAAGTCTATCTTGGTGAAAATTGTTGTTGAACCCAATTCATCTAACAATTTATCCGTTGAGATTGGGAATTTTTCTTTAAGTGTGACTTTGTTAAGGGCTTTGGAATGGAAGCAAAATGCCATATACCATATTTTTACAAGTAAGACTAGGGAGGAAAAGGGTTGTTACTATGGACAATGGTGCATTCTCTTAACATGTCTTGTATAATAGAGGTCATAGCTTCCTTTTGTCAATGAGGATAACAAGAAAGTTTCACGCTGATAGAGAGGTGTTTGGGAAGAAAGTAATGTGATGATCATGAGGCGGGTAGTTGGGAGTCCACTTGGTGGTTGAAAATGGTTAGGTAATTTTGAAGAATGGTTGAAATGTCGGGGTGAAGGTTAGGGTTACTAGGGTGGGGAATTTGGGGTGATGTGAGTTGTCTTAGGTTTAAGTTGGTGGAAAATCATTAGGTGGAAGGAAGCAATAGAGTTTTGTGGACTAATTGGCGAGTTGGTGGAATATGGGGAGTAGGTGGAGGAGGAGTTTTTCTGTGGTCATGGATGTATTTTAGTGTGTAAAAGTAATAGGGATTGGAAAATCTAGCCCATTCCTAGAATATTTTCCCCTTTAATGGACAATAAGTAGAATGGTAGGCAAAAAATTTTATCTTGTAAAATAATGCAAACGTTGTTGCATATTCCTTAACATTGGAGATGTGATCCATTTCCTACCATAACGAAAAAATTAGGGATCGGGGTAGTGGGTAGGTTCAAAAGTTGGGCAATGGGGATCCATAATGTTATTAGTACTTCATGTATCCACTAACACCATAACTAATAGACCACCAATGAGTCCTTTGAACTTAAGTGTTTGAGGGGAAAATGAATGGTCAATGCTTTAGTGGACATCTGAAAATAAGTGTCATTATGATCCTCCTCAATAAGTTCATGTTCAATGTCGAAATGAAATAACTTAGAGGATTATTCTAAATCTTCCTCATCCAAAAGTAGTAGAAACCCATTAGACGACATTCGTGTCCAATGAAAACTTTTCATCACAATTGTAATAAAGACCTTTATTGTTTCTTGTAATCGGGTCTAAAACAACCTTTAAAGGGAGGGGGAGAGTGGTAGGTTGACTCATTTGGGACGAATTTGAAGGTGTGGTCCGGATGTTTGATGGTTTATTGTTGTAGCACTTTGTCTCGAATGAACGAGTAAAGCTCTTAGAAAATTTGGGTTGGCATATTTCAATTTAGACTCAATGAGTTTGACTAGACCAATTGCTTGGGAAATTAAATTTGGTTTATGAATGGAAAATTTGTTCTTAATTTCGTGAATTAAATCGTAAATAAAATAATTTAGAATAACTTATCGAGGAAGACTCGTCACTTGATTTCCTAACTATTCAAACTTGGTATGATAATCGCTACATATCCCTCTTGTTTCAACCTAAATAATTTCTTCTTGGTGATTAGCATATGTAGATGACCAAAACGTAACTCCACAACTTTGGTAAACGAAAATCAATCTTGTAATTGTTGGTTTTGATGCATCCACTTAAACCAACATAAAGCATCATCCTTAATATAAAAGGAAATTAACGATAATCTGTCTCGAGTGGTAATTGATAAAAAACTACTTAGCTAGAAATAACCATTATGAGGGGTTGAGTCATCAAACATATCAATCTCCAATTCAAAAGGGGTAGTGGTGTAATTGGGTGAATGGGTAAGGAAGTTGTTGATAGAATGATATATTATATTGTGAATTGAGAAAGGTGTTAGGGGTGTGAAGAAGTGTTGGTTGGGAATGGTGGGCTTTGTGCAGAGCTATTTCATGATTGCACTAATAAAGGTTGTTAATGGGCTTGGGAAAAGTTATTAAGGGTCAAGGGGTGTTGTAGGGTCAAAACCAGGGTAATATACATAGGATGCTATTATTGAGTGAACTGTAGAAGTATGTTGTTGTTCCTTTTGAGTTGCAATCTTGTTAAAGATAAACATGATATATTCATGTCTAAAATCTCTAATATGTTTCTCATTATCAAATCTTGTGTGAATTTGTCCCACATGATGCTCCAGATCTGCATTAACTTTTTCTTACCTTTCATCCAATTGTTGTTGGGTTTGATTCATAGCATTATCTAGATGGATATGAGATGTTTGGAAATCTTGTTCTATAATTTCTTGAGTAGAAAGTTGGAAAGGTTTGGGCGGACATGAATTCAAGATTAAAGCATCAAATGATAGACTATTCTAGACTAACTTTAAATTTATGGTTGCATAAGAAGAGAAAAAAATGAATCAATGAAATGATTTAGCAAATTTTATAGTGTATTTAAGTGAAAAGAATATAATTTTTTAAATAAATTAATAAATATAGTAAAATTAGTTTCAAATTGAAAAAAAAAACTATTTTTTATTAAACAACATGTTTATATTAAAAAAAATAATTCAAAATCAAGTTATTTTAAAAATTATTGTTAAATTTGAAAGATATATTAAATTGAAATACATTTCTCTAATTTTTGTTAACAGCTACTATCCTAGCCAAGATGATTCTTATAATATATCTTAAAAAATAGTACTTTTAATATATGTGTTTAATATATGTTTAGGCATGAAGTATACTTCATGTGATTTAAAATGTTACCCCAACACAGGATTATAAAAAATTATAAAAGCAGTGCAAAATCATAGTTAAACACAAAGTAAGTAGGATAACCGAAATGACAAATGCATTATTATATGGATTAATATTGAAAATTTAAAAGTATTTGTATATATAAGATTTACAATTAATTTAAAAGTTGACTGGAAAATGTGAGGAGTTATCAATAAATGACCTACCAACAAATATATAAATTGACATATAAATGGCTAATTTGAATATTTATAACGCAATTATACAATGTAATATGCTGATATGAGAGTTTAATATTTAAAGTGTAGTATACTACTAAGTTGACATTAAGAGTAGAAAACAACATATCTTTGAGACTCCTATGACAATTTCCAATTTACAATGTCAATTTCATATTTCAATAGAATAAACTACCTATAGATACAACATATTGGTGCATCGGAAAGACATTAATATAGACATTGAAGATTTGAAATGAATTTTCATTCCAGTTAACATATTTTTACCGGCTACAATGTATTTGTAATATATTGCTACAAATTATATACTCTATTTTTATATTCATCCTTAGGCCGGGCCCTTGCAAGAGCAGCCTCTACAGTACAGAGGTCCTAAATTTTAGAGGGTTCAAAAATTATAAAAATTTATATATTTTTTATATTTATATTACTAAATTTAAAAAATTGTTATAAAAATATCTTATAAATCCCCAGAAAAAGTTATGAGAATAACCAAATTCAATACATTAAAAAATTGTGACTAATCAAAGAAAAAATAATTATAATTATTTTTTTATTAATATATAATTATATTTTTAATGTATTATTTTTAATTATTATAATTTATTTTAAAAATTTGTATCTATATTTAAAATAAGAAAGGACCTCCAATTTAATTGGGCCAACTTGATCATACTAATATTTCATTTATTAGTGTTACTTATGACAGTTGCACTACAAGTCAAAACTTATAATGTCATTTTTTGGTAGATAGAAGTCATAAAAGTCCTTATCTAATGTAATTATACTATTGAAGATAATTTTGAACTGGTTGTGTGGCTTGACATACCATTAAATTCTTTAAAACCATAGGGTCAGACATGAATTAGAAGTAAATGTGTGTTAAGATAGTTATCTTTATAGGATTTTCAAAGGCAAAGTAAGTTATATGAATAGACCTCTGATAAATTGCAACTCAGAAATTGACATTCATAAGGGAGTAGTACATGTTGGAAAATTTCATTAATAACATGGTAACTTAATTAAACTAAAATCGTGTAGAAGAAATAGGATAGAAAAGAGTATGGATTCTACAGTGTTATCCTACTTAAAAATAGCTTGCTGAGTTGAAGAAGAAATTAATACCTTAGATTCTCTATAAAAGATGAGTTGAAGAAGACATAAACAACTCCATTTCAAATAAGATGCTAGCTAATTTTTGACCCAATGGTTGACTTTCCGTATTGAAAAGAAAAGTCGAATCCGACAGGATTTATGATCTACAATTTAATTAAATAAATTGACAGTGGACACAATACATTGAAGTAACTATTACATCTTAGAATTTAGTTTTCAATTGGCTTAGTTCACATTGCAGTAAAATATTAGGTTTAAAAGATACACCTTGGATAGCAGGGTATCATTCAGTTGGTATAGACACCAAGTTTTCTATTCAATAGTGTATTGTTGGCGGTAGGGTGTTATTTTATTTAGCAGGTACAATGTCATAATGATGTAGACATGAGCTTTTGAGGGAATTTTTCCCTAATTGCCACATTCTCAAATCAATTGTCAACCGCCACTGAAAAATATTTTCCAAACTGTCACATGGATCCCACCTTTTTTCCATTTGAAATGGAGAAAGGGTTTTTTATTATTTTTTTTTCGTTTTTTTTTCTAATAAATATTTAAATGATTTTTTAATATATTTTTATTAAATAATTAATTAGATATAATTAATATACTATTTAATAATTAATAATTAATTAAAATATAATTTTAAATAATAATAATTAATTAAAATTTAATTAAACATAATTTTAAATAATGATAATATATAATAATAATTAATTAAAATTTAATTAAACATAATTTTAAATAATGATAATATAAATAATAATAATTATACAAAATTTAATTAAAATAATATAAATAATAATAATTATACAAAATTTAATTAAACATAATATAAATAATAATAATTATACAAATTATTAAAATTATTAAAATTAAAAATTAAGTAGGTATAACTAATTAGAAGGCCAGAAGATCGCGATGATATATTTTATGCATGAAGTCCTTGACATATACCATATCTTCTTTTGATTTTATCAACCGTGTCCATTTCAGTTCTAATGCGAGTACTCGACGACCTTTTTGTTCGTCGCATCGCTTCATCATGTATGATTGTAGGCCTAGATATTCGTGCCATTTTTCTTCTTTGGGAGGACCGAGAAGCTCATCTCGTAAACTTTGAAGACCGATGAACCGTATATACCGGAGGAATAAATGAAGTATAATCGTGGTCGATGCTAGAACAAGTCGCAATATCGTGGGAGCAAGACACGTGAAATGTTTGAAATTTCCCACACCACATGTTTGTTTGTGGAGGTTGACGTTGAAATAACTAGGTGGTCGACCATGTTTATTATGAATCGCCTTGTACCACAAAATAGTGTCTTTCACGATCAAAGTTCAACACATTATAACTGTGGACTCTTCTACTTCTTCGACAACCTTTCATGCAATTATCATGTACTCCTTCCCGATGACAACATTTCTAATTGCTTTTATCTTGTTGAAATGCATCGTGATAGGGTCAAGCTACAATTTGGCATTGCCCAAGATATACCTCAAGTTCCTCGATGCCCGCAACACCACAAAATGAACACGAATAAATCACGAGTCATCCATGGATCCAACTTTACGTGGAGGAGCAATTATGTTGGATGAATCGCCAATTGTGGATATTGGATGAAGATTGTTATTGAAAATGTTGAAGACCTTCAACATTCAAATGAGTACATGCAATGGTATAAACAACTCACATAGATTTGCATCGCACGAGCATTTTCTCATTAACTCGCCAAAATCCTAATACTAACATTTCCCAACAACCCAACCAACATCAAAATCCTCGAGCCAAACTATCCCCAACAACCATACCAACAACAACAAACCCCTCACCCTCTTCACAACAACAAACCCCTAACCCCACTATTCCCAACAACAATCTTCCTAACCCCAACTATTCCCAACAACAAACTCCTAACCCACATTATTCCCCACTACAAACTCCTACCCCATACTATTTTCAACAACAAACATCAAACACACAAAATACCTCATATCACTCTCAATCAAACTATTCATATGAAAGTCAAACATACAATCAGTCAACCATGCACTTCACACCTATTCATCCACCAAACTTTTACTCCCATACTCCCAACATAACCCATCAACCTCTAACATCGAACCAACCATGTCATCTTATATTCCTACCATCTGTCACCCACAACCGATCCCAGACACCCAACCAAGTCTCAATTTTGGTCTACATCATAATGTTAGTGATTTTGAATTTCAAGAAATGGTTTTGCTCAACATCCACCGTGGCTCCACACAAGATAACGCCTCCCCGCACAAGAAAATTCACCGCCTCTGATCCAACACAAGAGACTCAACCAACACAACAATATGGTTTTTTTGTGTTCAGACCGCATCATCCGCTATTCGGTTCTCGCGCATCATCAACACTAACATCAATAATAATTTGTATAATTATTATTATTTATATTATGTTTAATTAAATTTTGTATAATTATTATTATTTATATTATTTTAATTAAATTTTGTATAATTATTATTATTTATATTATCATTATTTAAAATTATGTTTAATTAAATTTTAATTAATTATTATTATTATATTATTATTATTTAAAATTATGTTTAATTAAATTTTAATTAATTATTATTATTTAAAATTATATTTTAATTAATTATTAATTATTAAATAGTATATTAATTATATCTAATTAATTATTTAATAAAAATATATTAAAAATCATTTAAATATTTATCGAAAAAAAATGAAAAAAAAATAATAAAAAACCCTTTCTCCATTTCAAATGGAGAAAAGGTGGAACCCACGTGCGCTTTGGGAAATATTTTTCGTGTGGCGCTTGGGAAATTTGATTTGGGAATATGGCAATTGAAGAAAATTTATTTAGAGAAGAGTGATATTTAAAACACAATTTTAAACAACTATGTCTAAAAACCTGTGATAGAAGTCGTATCTCCTTCACAACTTCAAATATACTTGGTGGTTGATGATGTGATGTTCATCATTTTAGGCTGATGTAGGCCGACCTTAGACTTTATAAGGTATGCTTTAAAGCTAGAAAATGACATGCTTTGGAAAAACTCGGCAACTTTGAAAAATATTATGACAAGTAGTGACATGAATTGAGTGGAAAAAAAACTAAAAACAAGTTGAAAGTAATATGGTGTGAAGACATTGTAGATGAAATTTAGTAACATATAAAGTGGAGAGTGTACCATGGACGATTCCATGTAATTTAGAAATGGGTGTGATTTGCAAATATTATTAAAAGACACAAATTTATAAAGTTGGATGAAATGTGATGGATGGTAGAATAAAAAATTTAATTAGAAATTTAAGAAAGTAATTGGAGAAATTGTATTGGCATTTGTTAATTATATGTATTTAGAGTCACGTATAAGATCGAAATACAATTGATTGGCTTGAGGCAATGTTGTAAGAGGTAAGGTGGATGTCATAAGAACAAAGTAGTAACGATATGTTCTTAAATGGGAAAACAATTAACAATTGATGGTGCAATTTGTAAAAGAGAGTATTTTTATATAGCATGAAACTTTGAAAGACATAGAATCCTATTATATAAATGGATGACACATTAGCACATGATATTGATTAAAGTTGTTCAAAGGGAAACGTAATTCAAACACTTAGAGCTTTATTCCTAAAAGGAAAAAAACGGTAGTACCATATTATAAAGGTTTATCATCAATAGTTAGCAAAAGATATGTTGAAGTTTGGATTAATACCTACACATTCATTAGTGATGTGCCAAAACTACAAATATATAATGAGTTTGCTAAAAATAGTGCTTGGTGTTGCAATCATTCAGTTTTGGTATGTTTGGCACTCTTGGTGGCAGATAGCTTAGGCGACAAGAAATCTGGGTATGCAAGTGCTTCCAACTTTGTTTCTTGTGAAACTCTTAGACGGGGTATTGTTGGAGCTTAACATGTTGGATGAATATAAGAAACAACCTTGTACCAATTCTAGAGAAGGATCATTTGTTGGAGGTAAAGGCTGGTTGTTGGGGATAGGTATGTTTAGAACAATATCTTTTACTTTAACATTTAGAGAAAATGGCAAATATAAGACTATCAAGGTGAATCTGGTAGATATTTGGATTATCTTCGTCGGTCTAGAACATTGATATGAGCAATAAATTATGAACACAGTTGAATTAGAAGTAAGTAGTAAAAAGCATGAGAAATGTGTGGTTCATGGAAGAAACATAAATATGTGTAATATATTTAATGTCATGTATGAGTAGGAATAGTCAAAACAGTAGGAAGTACACATGTTAGTATGTTCATATGATGACACACACAAAAACATGCAAATATATTTGCTCTTAGTCTTATAATATCATATTGAAATGCATGTCTTTGTTGACAGTATAAGCAAACCGTTACAACAAAAAATACAGATAAAGCTTGAAATTAGAAGCACTCCATGACAACCATTAAATGAAGATAAACTTAGATAGTAGAAGGATATAAGAACTTAACAATAGGGGAAATACCATGAAAGGAGATAAATGCAGAAAAAAACTAGTTGTTTAAGGCGAATTTATGGCATAGATCATGTGCACAAATCAATTTTCCAGGTATTGTCACAGTGTAGGGATATACAGACCATCTTCATAATATGCCTTAGATCATGTGCGTTCATTTGTCGCATGGATAAATACCTTGTGCCAAAAAACAAAACAACCTATTTTGTTGTCATAATCAACCTCTATTTCTATTTTATACCTAATGAAATAGTAATATAGGAGTAAACCATTGACATGATGTGAACTGAATTGAAATGAACTAAAATGATGTGAATTGAAATGTTTGAAAGTAAAGAGTAAACTGAAATAAAATGATGTAGAATATATGAGAAATCTAGTGATTCCAAGAAACTTACATTTTTGTAATTGACACCTCAAGTCCAATAGAAGTTAATAACAAAAGTGTTTATAAAAGTTACATTTTTGTAATATATGCATATGCCAGCATACCATTACATGACACCATTGCTGTCCCAAGATAAAGTAAGTTTGTTTCAGCAGAGTTTGTCAAAAGCATTAATATAGATTTTGACAATAAGTAGAAAAATAACCTTTTCATAATTTTCCTTAGAGCATGTGCAGTCAGGGAAACATATGAAATGCAGTCCTTGTCCCAATCCCAAAAGACAAAGCAACCCTTCGATTTCGATTTTATCATACTCAGCCTCAATTTCGATTTAATACCTAATGGAAATTGCAAAATCGGCGGTTACATGCCATTTCTATAAATGAATGAAAAATGGATGTTGAGGTAAATCAAGGGCAAAACATCAAAATGGTAAAGCGCGACGTAATACACATAAGTACGTTGGGGAAAAGGATGCACAAATATTGTTATAAGCATTACCGTATAATCAGGAAGGTTTAAATGACCCAGCTAAGAAATTAGCAATAGGTTTGAAACTGGACTTGTACTATATATTAGCAAAGTTTTGGCAGTATCAACATGAAAGAAATTAAATGATTGAAACAAAATTGTACACCTTTATGCCTTGTAGAATAGCTTCAAAATACTCATGTCCATTTGTTTTTTCACAATCCATATTTGAGCAATATGAACAACAAGCTTCAAGACATTGTTACCCTTTGTAAATTAGATATCAAAATGTCGAGTCTCAACATGATGCTATGAAATGTAAAACAAAACGTATAAAATGAAACATCAGAAATACATACAGAATAGTGTAAAATGCAACCTTTGAGAAAAAACAACATTGTAAATCTACAACATTGCTGAAACCAATTAGTTGACAAACAAAATCAGCAATTTAAAACGCAGCTTCAAAAATGATACGTAAAAACTTCATCTATTGAAAACTATGAAAACCATACATAAAGATAAACTTCAAAAAATGCAACTATAAACATGATTAGAAAAACTTAAGAAAT